>JAODAL010006728.1:0-130897 GCA_025379985.1 Phyllomedusa bahiana
ATGCTTTTTTTTTCAATGCATTGATTTAAAACCTTTTTTTTGGTACTTGCCCGAAGATAAAAATTGTAGTTTTCAATTAGGCCATACAATTTTATAAAGAAACAACTTTTGTGAAGTAAAACCAATTGTTTATCTTAAAAATAATGAAAGATAAACAAAACTATACTAATCTTTTCATAAACAGACATTGTTTAAGGCCCCCACAGTGAGATATTTATTAGACATTTAGTCTTTTTAAAGGGGGGCCCACAAGAGATATGAAACACTGGAAACTACATTCTTTGTTTCTCTGGAGGCCACACATAGATAAGAAAGAATTCGTAATGTCTGCACATTCCTTACACTTCTAATATTGTAGACTAATATGCCTTTATATGAGTGAATATACAAAATGGAAGGCAGATACAAGATGGAGGATAGAAACAAGAGGATGATTCCTAACACTAACCTTTTGGACTGTATATTATATTAACATATTAGGAAATTTTCGATTTTTTACATTACAGGAAAAAAAAAATTTCCCTATTACCATTTTAAGAACCAATATACCTTTATATTTATTGTGCAATTTCTTTGAACAGGGACACACTGAGGGACAGGTAAAAAGAGGAGATATGGCCTTTTGCAACCAGACAGTTTACAATTCTAATTTTGCTGCAACTTCTTGCAAATGTAGAAGGAGAAGCCTGATTTGTAGCCTCTGGCTTCTGATTAACTACCCTTAGGAATTAGGTTTGATAAATTCATCTTTTTTCCCATGCCTTTAATTATGTATGTGCTTGTAACAATTTGACCCAAAGGTTACCAAACGTATTTGGCTTAATGTCCCCTTTTCATAAAAAATTACCTACACCCCCAGGAAATCAAATTTTTGGAAAACGGGACAGAAAGATGCAGCGAAAAATTTGCATTCTTTTATGTATCTTTATTTTTTTTCCCTCTTTCTGTCTCTCACATCAAATATTGGATCAGAGATTACATAACAGCATGCATTGTAAATTTGGCTCTTAGATCAAGGTTTTGGATGTTTCAAAGAGCAGGGCCCGGGAGACAGGGAGTTATTTTCCCGCTATATAAATTGTTATATAGATATTATATAGATAATTACTTACAACTAAATAATAGTAATACTTATGTAGCCGTATAAAATATCTGGATCCAGTCTGATGGCAATTTTGGGATCAGAAATGAAATATTCCTCTAGGGCAGATTGGTTGTTGCCTTATGAGTTTCAAAGTCTTCTTCAGTATGGGAAACAAAGCATAAAAATTGCATCTACCCCTCCCTTCATACAGATCTTTCCCCATCCTTGGTTAAACTTGACGGACATAATGTATGTCTTTTTTCAACCGTACTAAAAATGTAGTATTATAACCATTTTAATCAAGTATGTACAGTGTAAATTTTTTTTTGGGGGGGCGAGTTGGCTTTTTAGGGAGCTGTACCCCTTCCCCCTGAAAACCCTCCCGTAAGTATAGGTACTAGTATCCATAAACAGAGGAGGAGCCACTCACCTGCCTTTCCAAACAAAGCAGGAATCACCCACCTTCCTTCTCGGCAGACCAACAAGGAAATATCATCATTTCATTATTGAAAGCAAGATAAAGAAGCCATAATTTTTAATAACAGTAATTTTAATGAATATTTAGTCAAATATTATAGGTTTAATGAGCAAACAAATTATCTGCTTTGAACAACCCCTTTAACTCTTTGTTATAAACAGAAGAAATATGTATGAATGGTTTTTCACAATTTTCTTAACTTCTCTTCTTTCTTTATGCCTCCACCACCCCCTTACTTTTATTCAATGCCTCAAACTGTTCCTCAGCTGGTGGATGGTTTTGCCCACTTCGGGAAGCACTGATTTAACCTCTATTCTGTATAAGGATAATAAATGCCTAATGCAATATCTGCATAACAAAATATTCCCCTTGTACATAAGGTGAATTTATTCTGATGTTGCTTCTGTCTTGTGGCTTCATAAAGAGTAATGCAGAAGATCGACCTAAGAAATTTTTAATTAACCTAGGTTAGTGAAACCAAATTAAAATCTACAATAAATTGCTTTAAAATTATTAAACTAATTATTCCATCAGTCTTCCATTTGTTCCGAAAGCTAGGTTTAAACCAGGACAGAATTTAATATAAGAAGACAACATTTATATAACCATTTATATAACATTCACTATTTTTAATTTTTAAGTTAAATTTCAAAAGCGTCATATTATCAGAATATTTTACATCACCGTCCTATCAATGGTATTTTTTGTTAGTGCTTTGTATGTATTATATTAAGCATGTGTGAAAACACCCTAAGAAATACTTCCAAAGTAAGCAAGTAATGATATATGACCAAACCATCCCTACGTAAAGAGACAGCAAAGTACAGTGGGTTGCGAAAGTATTCATACCCCTGGAATTGTTTCCATTTTTAATTGCTACAGCTACAAAATCACAGTGTATTTTATTGATATTTTATGTGAAAGAGAAAAGAATTCAGTATGACCAATTGCCTTTAGAAGTCACCTAAAAAGTGCATGTAATGTATTAGTATAACAGCTGTTTTATGAAGTCCTCGGAAGTTTGTTAGGAAACATTAGTGAACAAACTGCATCATGAAACCAAGCAACACACCAGAAAGCTCAGAGACAAATTTGTTGCACAGTGTATTACAGAGTTAGGTTGTAAAACATAACCCATGCTCTAAACATCTCACAGAGCATTGTTGAATTCATCATCCATAAATGGAAGGAGTATGGCACAACTGCAAACCTACCATGAAATGGCCATCCACCTAAACTGACAGCCTTGACAAGGAGAGCACTATTTAGAGAAGCAGCCAAAAGGCCTAGGGTCACTCTGTGGAGATCCACAGCCCTGGTAGGAGAATCTGTCAACAAGAAAACTATTAGCCATGTACTCCACAAATCTGGCCTCTATGAAAGAGTGGAAAGAAGAAAGCTCTTTTTGACCCCTTACATACAGTGGTGGCCAAAAGTATTGGCACCCCTGCAATTCTGTCAGATAATACTCAGTTTCTTCCTGAAAATGATTGCAATCGCAAATTCTTTGGTATTATTATCTTCATTTAATTTGTCTTCAATGGAAAACCACAAAAAGAATTGTCATAAAGCCAAATTGGATATAATTCCACACAAACATAAAAAAAGGGGGGTGGACAAAAGTATTGGCACTGTTTGAAAAATCATGTGATGCTTCTCTAATTTGTGTAATTAACAGCACCTGTAACTTACCTGTGGCACCTAACAGGTGTTGCAAATAACTAAATCACACTTACAGCCAGTTGACATGGATTAAAGTTGACTCAACCTCTGTCCTGTGACCTTGTGTGTACCACATTGAGCATGGAGAAATGAAAGAAGAGCAAAGAACTGTCTGAGGACTTGAGAATCCAAATTGTGAGGAAGCATGAGCAATCTCAAGGCTACAAGTCCATCTCCAAAGACCTGAATGTTCCTGTGTCTACCGTGTGCAGTGTCATCAAGAAGTTTAAAGCCCATGGCACTGTGGCTAACCTCTCTAGATGTAAAGTCCATGGCACTGTGGCTAACCTCCCTAGATGTAAAGCCCATGGCACTGTGGCTAACCTCCCTAGATGTGGACGGAAAAGAAAAATTGATGAGAGATTTCAATGCAAGATTGTGTGGATGGTGGATAAAGAACCTTGACTAACATCCAAACAAGTTCAAGCTGCCCTGCAGTCCGAGGGTACAACAGTGTCAACCCATACTATCCATCGGCCTCTGAATGAAAAGGGACTGTATGGGAGGATACCCAGGAAGACCCTACTTCCTACCCCGAGACATAAAAAAGCCAGGCTGGAGTTTGTCAAAACTTACCTGAGAAAGCCTAAAACGTTTCGGAAGAATGTTCTCTGGTCAGATGGGTCTTCCAGCAGGACAATGACCCAAAACACACTTCAAAAAGCACTAGAAAATAGTTTGAGAGAAAGCACTGGAGACTTCTAAAGTGGGCAGCAATGAGTCCAGACCTGAATCCCATAGAACACTTGTGGAGAGATCTCAAAATGGCAGTTTGGAGATGGCACCCTTCAAATCTCAGGGACCTGGAGCAGTTTGCAAAAGAAGAATGGTCTAAAATTCCAGCAGAGCATTGTTAGAAATTCATTGATGGTTACCAGAAGCGGTTGTTCGCAGTTATTTTGGCTAAAGGTTGTGCTACCAAGTATTAGGCTGAGGGTGCCAATACTTTTGTCCGGCCCATTTTTGGAGTTTTGGGTGAAATGATCAATGATTTGATTTTTGTTTCATTCTCTTTTGTGTTTTTTTCATTGCAAGCAAAATAAATTAATATATTAATACCAAAGAACTTGTGATTGCAATCATTTTCAGGAAGAAACTGAGTATTATCTGACAGAATTGCAGTGGTGCCAATACTTTGGCCACCACTGTAGGAGGCTGGTGTCAGCTGCTAATTGCAGCAAACACCGGCCCTAACAGCAGGTAATGGAGCTGGTTCCATTTCCCGCTGTTCAACCCATTAGATGCTGTGGCATTAGATGCTAGGGCTTAGTAGACACTGGATTTATTTATTTTTAAATGGGGGGGGGCACATATATCTAACTAACTACTGGGTTGCTCTATATACACCTAACTCACTACTTTGGGGCCCTATGTATATACCTACCTAACTACCGAGGGGCCCTATATATACCTTACTACTGGGGGCTCTATATATACCTACGTAATTACTGAGGGGGCTCTATAGATATACCTAACTAACTACTGGGAGACTCTATGTACACCTACCTAACTACTGGGGGGCCCTATATATATACCTACCTAACTACTGGGGGAGACCCTATATACCTAACTAACTACTGGGTTGCTCTATATACACCTAACTACTGGGAGGCCCCATATATATCTACCTAACTACTGGAGGGCCCTATATATACCTACCTAACTACTTGGGGCAGACTCTGTATAGCTGGGGGACCTAAGTACCTACTTTCCTATGGGGGCCCTATATATGTATTTATTGGGGGCTCTACATTACCACCTACCTACCGGGAGTCCTATGTACCCTACCTACTTACCTACTGGAGGGTCCTATATACCTACCTATTAGAGGGGGCCCTGTATCTACGTACTAGAGAGGGCCCTTTATAGGTACCTACTAGAAAGGGCCATACATACCTATCTACCTACGAGGTTATCCTATGTACCTAGCTATTGTGTGGCCCTATATACCTACCTACTTGAGGCCTATGTACCTACATATCTACTGGGGAACCATATGTACCTACTTATAAGGGGGCTTTTATACATACCTACTGGGGGCCTATGTACCTACTTACTTGGGGAGCCTTATATACCTGTCTACAGAGGAGATCCTATATACCAACCTTAGATAAGAAGGCAGACTTTTCCTATTAAGTAGGTAAAGTCCCCCTTCATTATAGGATTCCCCTCAACTACATATTGGGTGCACTATATAGCTACCTATTGCGGGGCCCTTATACACGTACCTACTGAGGGGAACCCTATACTGAATGGGAACTTTACCTACTTAATAGTAAGAGTCTGCGCACTTATCTGATAAATTTTTAGGGTCCTATCTGCCTGCCTAATTGGGGGAGAAGGGGTTGACTGCTATATTGGGTGTTGTCCTACCTACTGGTGGCACAAATGAGGGCCCTGTAGTTGGTTGGGGGAACTTTCACTGTATGGAGTGTAACTTATTTGTGTGGTAAATTCTGCAGGGACAAGTTGTGGCCGGGAAAAGACGACATGGTGGTCTGGACTGGTCGAAGAAAGAAAAAAGAGAGTAACTCATCAGAAAAGACATCACCTGTGAGTCTCTAAATGCAACTGAACTGTAATCCTTTATATGGCTGAAGAGTCTGTGTACACTGGTATCTACCACTATATGGTCACTGTGTGGTGGTAATAGTGTTCTTAGTGTAACAGTTTACATTCAATAACAGTACAATGGTATTATTCATACCATTTATGGAGGTGATATGTGGTCATGATGTTACGATATTATTAGGTGCTTATATATTGCTATTGGTTGTTGGTCTTGGTATACTGGTTTGGTCAGTAATTTTATGGTGGTATTAGTCACTATATGGTAGTGGTATGTGGGGTATTATTTGACCCTTGTATATTGTGGTTATTGGTAATATTGGTCTTGATATACTGGTTTGGTCAGTAATATTATAGTGGTATTAGTCACTACATAGTGGTGACATGCGCTGATAATGTGGCCATTGTATACATACTGACCCACAGAATACAGGTAAATGTCAATTAAACTGTTTAGTGTAAACTCCAACAAAAACTAAACCCAAAAAACAAAAGCACAATTGCATTTTTTTTCTGTTCACCCCAATTTTTTTTTTTTGGGGGGGGGGGGGTGAGGGAAGCAAGACGAAACAGACACTTTGGCTGTATTACTTGTTTTTCTTTGGCCCCATTTGAAATAAAAAAATTCTATTAGTCAATCTCTTTAAATAGAATGTTCTGCATTTCACTACCCCGCAGACATCTGCCATGTCAAGTAGGTAACCTGTTCAAAAGTATTGTCTGGGAGTAGAGGGGGCCCCAGCTGAAGGTTTGCACCCGGGCCCATGAGTCTTTAGCTACGCCCCTGATGCTGAGCACCGTTCCTGCCCAAGGTCGCCTTCCTCCAACCCCACAACAAGGAATGCCATCTTTGTACACCCTTCTGCATTATATACAAAATGCAGAAGGATATGCAAGCATTTGCACCCCCTATTAGTCAAGTACCCTAGCTGGACTTAATGTATAAAGGAAAAGAGAAAGGTTACATAATAACAAAACCTAATTAAAAAAATCAAAAAAATTAAAGTCACCCCTTTTTGCCATTTTACAAACAAAAAGGAATAAATAAGTTATACATAATTAGAATTGCAGCATCTGTAAAAGTCCTATCTAATAAAATGTAACATATTTTTTCATATATGCTGAACACCATAAAAGAAAAAAATGCCATATTTTCATGTCCCCTACAAATTGTAATAAACAGTGATCAAAAAGTCGCATCTATCCCAAAACATACCCTCACTCAGATCAATACCGTAGATGGAAGAACAAAAATGTTATTGGCTTAAGAAAATGGACTGCAGCGCGAACTTAAGAAATAGAAAATGTTTGTGTTTTTTTACAGTACTAAAACATATTTGGTACTGCCAGAATCGTATCCACCTCAGGAATACAGATAACACATCATTTGTTAAAACTCCCACAAACATGGTGTATGGTATGGTCAATGACACCATTGAAAAGTATGTCTTATTCCACAAAATAAAAGACCTCTTTTGCAGATAGTATGTAGATGGAAAAATAAATGAGTTTGCACAAAGCTCGGTAGGAACAAAGCAGGAAGACGATGCATTGGTCAGAGAAGACCAAAATTGAAGTTTTTGGCATACAGGCCTACAAAACCGACATTCCACACTATTTAATTTTTTTAATTTACAAAAAATTGGAAAAGCAGGTATCATTAAACTTCCTGGCTGTAATGATATTGCAACCCACTGTATATAATGCAGCATCCATGCTTCTAGATAGATAGATGGATAGATGATAGATAGATAGATAGATAGATAGATAGATATGAATTTGTCTGTTGAAAAAGTAAATATACATATTAAATGTTATGACTTCTCATTTAAAGGAGTTGTCCACTTTTTTTATATTTAACTATTACGTATATGACAGGAAATCATACAGTTTTGTAAAAAAAATGCATTAAAAATTCTCGCCTTGTACCTCTTTTATATCAGTGCAGTAGCCCCTCTATCTAGAAATAACAAAAATGGCACAGCCCACATTCCTATCTAAAGTATTGGCTCCCATGGACTAAACATGTCGTCATGTGACCTCCTGGCAGTTAGTAAGCAGCAGGGATACATGATTTTCATGGGGCAACTGAATAGGAATAATGGTGAAATCATTATTGTTAATATGGTTATTCCAGCAACTTCTTCACTGTCTAGTTACTTGTATAACTGTGGCCTCGCTGGGGGATATCACATAGTTAATCAAGTTATTAATAGTGTTGAGCGATTACGTTGACCATCGACATCGGTCGATGGTCAATAGTCGACCATCATCGACAAGATAGTCGATAGTGAGTGGTCGATTATGAGCGATGACCATTAAAGTCTATGGGAGAGCAACAACACCTTCATTCTTACACCCAAACAGGGCTGGATAAGCTGGAATTAACATACAAATGGATATGTGCTACATATTAGGCAACACACTTAGGTTATAAAAGCCACAGAAAAAAATCACACACCATTCCCTATCCCTGTCTTGTACCACAGCATGATCCTTAAACCTGCATCACCCACAAATTAAAAAGTGCCAGAAGGCAGTATGATTTGAACCATCATCTTACTTGAACTGGACATTGAATATCCCTGTCCTGGAACGCAGCATGAGCCCCAAACCTGCATGACCCCCAGATTTAAAAGTGCCGGAAAAAGGAGTCTTTCAACCACCATTTTAGTTGAACTGGACATTGACTATACATGTCCTGGGCCACAGCATGAGCGCCAAACCTGCATGACCCCCAGATTCAAAAGTGCCGGAAAAGGAGTCTTTCAACCACCATTTTAGTTTCACTGGACATTGACTATACCTGTCCTGGGCCACAGCATGAGCCCCAAACCTGCATGACCCCCACATTTAAAAAGTGCCGGAAAAAGGAGTCTTTCAACCACCATTTTAGTTTCACTGGACATTGACTATACCTGTCCTGGGCCACAGCATGAGCCCCAAACCTGCATGACCACAGATTAAAAAGTGCCGGAAAAAGGAGTCTTTCAACCACCATTTTAGTTTCAATGGACATTGACTATACCTGTCCTGGGCCACAGCATGAGCCCCAAACCTGCATGACCCCAGATTAAAAAGTGCCGGAAAAAGGAGTCTTTCAACCACCATTTTAGTTGAACTGGACATTGACTATATCTGTCCTGTACCGCAGAATGACCATTAAACCTGTCTGACCCACAGATTAAAAAGTGCCGGGAAAAGGAGTCTTTCAACCACCATTTTAGTTGAACTGGACATTGACTATACCTGTCCTGGACCGCAGTATGACCATTAAACCTGTCTGACCCCCAAATTAAAAAGTGCCCGGAAAAGGAGTCTTTGAACCACCATTTTAGTTGAACTGGACATTAACTATATCTGTCCTGTACCGCAGAATGACCATTAAACCTGTCTGACCCACAGATTAAAAAGTGCCGGAAATAGGAGTCTTTCAACCACCATTTTAGTTTCACTGGACATATACTGTCCCTGTCCTGGGTAGCGCTTGCCCCTCCGTATGAGTGCGGACCAATTGAGCTTCACTTGGAAATACTGGTGGTAAACGCTCCTGTTCCACCCAGGTGCCCTTTTTCTTGGCATTCTTTTTCTCATTTTACTCAACGTGCTGGATGAAATTGTCTCTTTACTTTGTTCTCTGTCATTTCTCCATACTCCATGTCCTATGAATAACCTATATCTGTTCAAGTTTTCATTTTCTTCAATTGTACTATTCAGAGGAATTTTTTTACCTGGTATTTTGTACTTGCAAGTTTTTTAGTAGTTTAATTCTAGAAAACACATTTTTAAAATAGGATGGAATCCCACCATGTCTTTGTTTCTCTTTTTTTAATTGTATTAAATGGGTTGTCTCAATACAGGGATTGATAGCTATGTTAAAGATCTTGCAAAAAACAAGTCATTTTGCAATATGTGTCCATTAACAGTGTCCTACCTATTCCTGTTTCTGACAGCACCATCACCCTTGAGCCACTCTTGACAATTGTGAAGAACAAATGTCTGTTAGAAACAACATTTTTTTTATAATAGGACCTGTAGTATAGCTGCATTTCAAAGCAAAATGCCCCCAAAAATTCAAAGCATGACCCTTGAGCCACTTTTGACAATTGTGAAGAACAAATGTCTGTTAGAAACAACATTTTTTTTATAATAGGACCTGTAGTATAGCTGCATTTCAAAGCAAAATGCCCCCAAAAATTCAAAGCATGACCCTTGAGCCACTTTGGACAATTGTGAAGAACAAATGTCTGTTAGAAACAACATTTTTTTATAATAGGACCTGTAGTATTGCTGCATTTCAAAGCAGCATGACCCAAAAAATTATAAAAATGACTTCTCAGCCACTGTTAAAAATTGTGAGGGAGAAATGCCACTTAGAAGCCACATTTCTGTTCCAAAGGACCATGATTATTGCTGTATCTCACAGCAACATGACCCCAAAAAATTATAAATATGACTTCTCAGCCACTATTAAAAATTGTGAGGGAGAAATGCCACTTAAAAGCCACATTTCTGTTCCAAAGGACCATAATTATAGCTGTATCTCACAGCAACATGACCTCAAAACCATTGACAATGCGAAAACTTCTTAAGATAAAGTGAGTAAATGGAATACGGTGTTGTCATGAAACCTTGCTGTCTTTTACAGTCTCCTCACAGCAAAACCAGCAAAATGAACTGTTGGGAAAAGAGAATAAAAATTGCAGTAAGAAATGATCATTTTAAAAAACATTTTTCAGTACCATTTCTGTTTGAAGAGGAATGTGAAGTAGACCGGCAACTAATTGGTGACCTCGGCAATTGGGGCCACAACATCATCAGAGATCCATGCCTGATTCATCTTGATGAAAGTCAAACGATCCACATTATCTGTGGAAAGCCGGATGCGTTTGTCTGTAATGACTCCTCCAGCTGTGCTGAAGGTCTGCTCAGATATGACGCTGGCTGCTGGGCAGGACAACACCTCTATGGCGTGGCGAGCGAGCTCGGGCCATTCGTCCATTTTGGATACCCAGAAGTCTATTGGGTCCGGAACACATACAAAAACATCGGTGTTGAGACGCAGATAGTCGTGCACCATGATCTTAAGCTGGTCTCTGTGTGTTGGATGTGTGCCCTGCATTGCATGCGTTGGTGAGGTGGTAAATAAAGATTGCCAGAGGTCACCCATTAGGCTTCTGCCACCTTGCCTGCTGCTGCTGCTGCCGCTACGGCTACTTGGCACTCTACTGCTGTCACGTCGCTGATGTTGTTCCACTGTGACATTTGGGGAACGTGAAGCAGACGCAACAGATGTCTCCAGTTGATCAATCAGCAAGGTCTCCATTTCCTGCATTTTACTCTCTATTTGGGTGGGTGGAAGGAAAGTGCTGAGTTTTGTTTTGTACCGGGGATCCAGGAGGATGGCCACCCAGTAACTGTTGTTCATTTTGATGGCCTTAATGCGAGGATCATGTTGGAGGAAATGGAGCATCCAAGCACTCATGTGAGAGATGGAGCCTTGATTTCCCAAGCCTCTGGGTCGAGGGGCACTAGCAAACTGATCTTCCTCATCTTCCTCCTCCGCCTCAAATTCACGCCAACCTCTTTCCAAGGCAGGGACGTCGGTAACGTCGGTGTCTAGGAATACCTCCTCCTCCTCCTCCTCCTCCGCTGCCTCCGGCACAGCTTCAACACAGCCCTGACTTGCCTGAGATGATGCACCCTGAGAGCTGATGCGCAACCTTGCACTAGCTCTGGACCCCGAACCACTGCCTAATGAAGACCGATGAAATTGTGAAACTGTCGGGCCTTGTGAATTTGACGGAGAGAAAGGCTCCGTGTCCGCATCTGTGTCCCTCTCCTCCGTCGCTGGCGGGACCTGTTGTTTCAGAGTGTCCAACGATCGTTCCAGAACTAAGATCACCACAATGCTCATGCTGACAAGGGCATTGTCCGCACTGACCATTTTGGTGGCTTCTTCAAAACTGGCAAGGATGGTGCAGAGCTCTTTCACCTGCCTCCACTCTCGGTGGCTCAACACACCGAGGTCCGCACCGCTGCTTGTCAGGCCATGTGTCACTTCGTACTGCGTAATGGCATTGCGCTGCTGCCACAATCGCTGGAGCATGTGGAGGGTGGAATTCCAGCGTGTTGCCACGTCAACAATGAGACGGTTGACGGGGAGGCCGAGCTGACGCTGCAACGCAGCTAGGCGGGACGAAGCAGGGTGCGAACGGCGGAAGTGCGAACTTAGACTTCGAGCCTTCCTCAGCAGGCAGTCCAGACCCGGGTAGCTCTTTAGAAATTTCTGGACGACAAGGTTCATGACATGTGCCAGGCAAGGGATGTGCTCCAGTCTACCGATCTTAAGGGCAGCCAGCAGATTTCGCCCGTTATCGCACACCACCTTGCCTGGCACAAGGTTCTTGGCACCCAGCCAGCGCTCGGTCTCGTTGCGGAGAGCCGTCCACAGCTCCTGACCTGTGTGTGGACGGTCTCCAAGACAGATTAATTTCAACACGGCCTGGTTTCTCTGGGCACGTGATGCCACCAGAGGACCTTGGGGGAAAGAACCCTGCACCATCCCTGCGGTTTTGAAAAGCGTGCGCCGAGCCTGAGAGCCACCGTCACCCCCAGAGACATCCACCCAGCTCACCCAGTGAGCTGTCACAGAGATATAGCGGCCTTGGCCGTGCTTACTAGTCCATGTGTCGGTGGTCAGATGGACTTTTCTGGCCACAGATGCAGACAACGCGCTTGAAATTTTAGATGACACGTGGCTGGCCAGGGCAGGGATGTCTTTTCTGGCAAAGAAATGCCTGCTCGGCATCTGGTATTGGGGGCAGGCAAGGGCCATGACGTGGCGGAACCCATCTGTGTCCAATAATCAAGTGCTGCTGTTTACTCTTAATGGTCACCGGTTGGCGTCTTGGTATAGGGAATCTTTCCTGCAACCCTCATATCAGTCCATAGGCAAAAAATTCTTCAAGGCGCACATAAGCAAATAGGATAATATAAACTTTACTTCATATTTCACATAAATATAGAAAAGTGAAAAATAACAGCAATGCAAAAAGTCTAAAAACCTGGTGCCGTATGGATTGCACTAAGGCATATGTCCAATATTTCTTTGGAGTCCCAATCTTTCTGTGCAACTCCAGACAGAGCGGATAGTCGCACTGTAGTACGTGATGCGACATTTCGGAAGGTTCTCTTCCTTTTTCAAGCATGCGTACTCCATCCTGCATACCGTTTAAATACCCTCCCACCATCACGTGGGATACATAGCACGTCATACTAAAAAACAACAATAAAAACAATACAATCATGACCTCAATATTGGCTTCATAATTAACGCTCAAACATCATAAGTAGCACTTTAAGCTAAGATTTTCATTGAGGCCATTTGGTGCTACGGATTTTAACGTGTGGATCCAAAATGCTTCTCGTTTCAGAAGCATTGGGATCACTTCGCATTCATTTCTGACACTGATTTCCTCCAGGACACACCATTTAAGATCACTCACCTGGTGCCTGGATTCATGAAAATGGTGTGCTACAGTAGTCTCGCCATATTTGTTACTTTCCTGACCCCTGTCTTGTTGCATTTTCTTCTCCAAGGTACGTATAGCAGATTTGTGTTCTGTAATCTGCTTAATTTGTCGGCTTGTCTGCCCTACGTATATTCTGCCACACGGACATTTGAGGGCATATATAAAATTTTTACTGTTACAGCTGTGATAGCCTCTGATGTCTATTTCTGTCCCTCTCATGGGGTGGGCAAACTTAGGTCCTTTTATTATGGCACTGCAATTGGAGCATGCCATACATGGGAATGTACCATGTTTAATTGTCCCAATCCTCTGCTGTCTATTTTTTCTCCGTACTGCAATATCCGATCTTATGAGATCGTCACCTATAGATCGTCCCTTCTTAAAGATATGTCTTGGACGTTTTTTAAAAAGATAACCGTATTTTTCATCTTTTTGTAATATGTGCCAGTAACGGTTGATGGTACGTTTGATAAGCTGAGCTCTTTTCCCATACATAGTTATCATTGTGCATCTATCCTTCTCTTCATTTTTCTTTCTGGAGTCTCTCAGGAATTCTTCTCTATTTATTCTACCAACCTCATCACCAATTTCCCTCATCTTACAGGAATCATAGCCCTTTTCTTCAAACTTTCTTATGATCTTTTCCTTCTGTACATTATATTTTATATCGTCCGAGCATATTCTCCTTGCTCGGATAAATTGGCCTTGGGGTATCCCTGCTAATACTTGCGGGGGATGGCAACTCGCTCTATTCAATGTGTTGTTTCGGTCAGTTGATTTAGTATAAAGCGTTGTTTCAAATGTACACTGATTCTCTATCTTACTGACCTCAACATCTAAAAACTCGATTTTATTCCTATTTTTTGTTAGTACAAATTTAATTAATGGGTGACATTCATTAATATACTGCACGAATTCTGACAATTCAGTCTCCGTACCTTTCCATAATACAAATATGTCGTCCACATATCTTTTCCAACATATGATTTTTGATGCATATGTGGACGAATGGACAAATTTGTTTTCAAAGGACCACATATATATATTGGCCACACTTGGTCCAGCCGAAGACCCCATAGACGTCCCTTGTTGCTGGAGGAAAAAATTCTCACCAAACCTAAAATAATTCTATTTAAGTACCATTTCAAATAATGTCATAAGGAACATAAGATGGGCATTTGTAGTGGTGGGATCTAACGTTAACACGTCCCTTACCGTTTCATAGACCTCCTCATATGGTATATTTGTAAAAAGGTTTTTTACATCCAATGTACATATCCAACTAGTTTCTCTAGCATCTATTGTTTGTAATACATTCAAAAATTGCTTGGTGTCAAACAAACAACCCGTTTTTTCCTTTACAAATTTCTGAAGGTATCCATCTATATAAATCGCCAACGGCTCCAAAATGGAGCCGATACCTGAAACTATTGGCCTGCATGGCGGGGATTTTAGCGATTTATGGATTTTGGGAACGAAATATACAATGGGGACTCTCGGGTTCTGCACCTTTAGCATATTTCCCATCGCAGATGTAATGGTCCCTGCTGTAACAACCTCATCTATAACCAAATTAATTTCTCGTTGAAACTCTAATGTAGGGTCTTTTTTAAGTGTCTTATATACTTTCTGATCCCCTAATTGTAGGGTGGCCTCACGCATGTAATCAGTTCTGTCCATGACAACCGTTGCCCCGCCTTTGTCGGCTTTTTTAATAATCACATCCTGATCAGATTTTAATTCTTTGATCATATTTTTTTCTTTTTTGGACATGTTGTCACGGACAGAACCACTCACAGAATTCCACTTATCCTTCACTTCTTTTATCACCAACCGCTGAAAAACATCCAGAGATTCATTCTGTATACTTGGATCAAACTGACTTCTTTTTCCTAATTTCAGCGTTAACCTCTCATAAATACCCTTATTCATAACACCTTGATTACCGAAATGCATTTTTAATCTAATACTACGACAAAGCTTATAGAAATCAACTTCAAATTTGAATAAACTATCATCATTTTTTGGAACAAAATTTAGTCCTCTATTGAGAACTTTCTCTTGTGATTTCGTTAGTTCCTTAGATGATATATTCACAACTAGCGGTTCTGATTCCGCCCTCGTTGCTGTCTCTTTATTTTGTTTTCTTCTACCGCTTGTTGCCGCACTGGGTTCTCCTCTGTACTGCTGGCGCCTCCTAAAAAAGGTATATTGGGCTTCGTTGTTCTTCTCTTAATTGGTGCACGTGTGGTTTCTTAGTAGGTATCCGACATAGCACTCAGGCTTTCAGTAGAGGTATTGCTGTGCGGCTGCTGCCTATATTGTATGCGTCTTCTGCCACGACTTTCGGCCCATGTATAGACTCGTTCATATTGATAGTCCTTTGTGTCACGCTCGAACTTTCTCAATTTTACTTTCAATAGTTGTTCTTTCATCTTGTCAATGTTGCTTTGTAACTCTTTGTGTGTGCGCTCATATTGCTCCATATCCACACTTGCTATATATTCCTCTTCACAGATCACAATGTCCGACTTGATGTTTTTAACAGCAATTTGCAGATGCTGAATCGTCAGAATCATCAGGTCTAGTGAATATCGGTTGGACAATGCATACCATTTCTCTTTGTATACAGCATCATCTTTTAAGAGGATGGGGTGCAGGGTACTTCTTAATCCTCTAGGGATTCTTAATGCCTTAATGTATTCCGCTATAGTGGAAGCATGCATCATTAAGTTGGTTTTCTTTTTCATCAGCTGTTCCAGCCTTTTAATCACGTTGGTAGACTCGCCGCTTTGTGCAACATTCAACATTCAGCCGGCAGTTTCAGCTTGTTTCAATATAGCCGTTCTATCTTTGTCAGAAAAAGCAAACATATCCGCTCTGTTATTAGTCAACTTTGTGATCTCTTCAAACGACATTGTTGCAGCTTTAATGGAAAGATTTACAATACTGTATCCAATAATCAAGCGCTGCTGTTTACTCTTAACGGTCACCGGTTGGCGTCTTGGTATAGGGAATCTTTCCTGCAACCCTCATATCAGTCCATAGGCAAAAAATTCTTCAAGGCGCACATAAGCAAATAGGATAATATAAACTTTACTTCATATTTCACATAAATATAGAAAAGTGAAAAATAACAGCAATGCAAAAAGTCTAAAAACCTGGTGCCGTATGGATTGCACTAAGGCATATGTCCAATATTTCTTTGGAGTCCCAATCTTTCTGTGCAAACTCCAGACAGAGCGGATAGTCTCACTGTAGTACGTGATGCAACCTAAGTTTGCCCACCCCATGAGAGGGACAGAAATAGACATCAGAGGCTATCACAGCTGTAACAGTTAAAATGTTATATATGCCCTCAAATGTCCGTGTGGCAGAATATACGTAGGGCAGACAAGCCGACAAATTAAGCAGAGGATTACAGAACACAAATCTGCTATACGTACCTTTGAGAAGAAAATGCAACAAGACAGGGGTCAGGAAAGTAACAAATATGACGAGACTACTGTAGCACGCCATTTTCATGAATCCAGGCACCAGGTGAGTGATCTTAAATGGTGTGTCCTGGAGGAAATCAGTGTCAGAAATGAATGCGAAGTGATCCCAATGCTTCTGAAACGAGAAGCATTTTGGATCCACACGTTACAATCCCTAGCACCAAATGGCCTCAATGAAAATCTTAGCTTAAAGTGCTACTTATGATGTTTGAGCGTTAATTATGATGCCAATATTGAGGTCATGATTGTATTGTTTTTATTGTTGTTTTTTAGTATGACGTGCTATGTATCTCACGTGATGGTGGGAGGGTATTTAAACGGTATGCAGAATGGAGTACGCATGCTTGAAAAAGGAAGAGAACCTTCCGAAACGTCGCATCACGTACTACAGTGCGACTATCCGCTCTGTCTGGAGTTTGCACAGAAAGATTGGGACTCCAAAGAAATATTGGACATATGCCTTAGTGCAATCCATACGGCACCAGGTTTTTAGACTTTTTTCATTGCTGTTATTTTTCACTTTTCTATATTTATGTGAAATATGAAGTAAAGTTTATATTATCCTATTTGCTTATGTGCGCCTTGAAGAATTTTTTTGCCTATGGAACCCATCTGTGTCCACCAGAGGGAAAGGCAACATTTCCAAGGCCAAAAGCCTGGCAATGCCGACATTCAGGCTTTTGGCTTTGGGATGGTTTGGGTTAAAGTGTTTCTTCTGCTCCCAAACCTGGAAGACAGAAGGTTGGCTGCTAGACTGGCCGCTGTACGGCGTGCAGGTCATCAAACTGGCGGAAGAAGAAGGGGTAGGATGGGTCTCTGTTGGTGCTGGTGGTACTCGGGCGACGGTGGAGGCTGAAGTGGAGGCTGATCCCTGATCATGACTCTGAGAGACATGGGCAGCTGAGGAACGCTTGGTGGTGGCGGAGGAGGAGGAGGCGGAGACAGAGGGTGTGACAGTGGTTGGAGGCCCGGCGTCAGTCTGGCCTTTTTTGGCCAAGTGTTGCCTCCATTTCAACTCATGCATTCGCTGCATGTGACTAGACATGTTGGTGGTGGTTAACCACCTAAGGTTCTTGCCTCTACTTATGCGTTTACGGCATAGGCGGCATATGACATCGCTGGGTGAATCAGAGGCTTGGTCAAAGAAGGCCCAGGCTTGAGAGGTCCTGGGCCTTTTTGACGGCGATAAGCGAGGAGCGGGGTTTGCGCTGACCGTGGCTGGCGGAATCATATCAGCGGACTTCTGCGACCGCCCTCTCCCTTTTTGAGGCGGAACCCATACTGACACTACCCCATCGTCTTCCTCCTCGTCCAGTGATGAAGCGCTCGCAAGCAAATTCTGCTGAAAAGACCACGTTGGATCCGCAATGTCATCATCATCATCAACACAGGTGACTTGGTCGTCCTGACATTCTGCATCCAGGAGCTGCGGGCTACAAGCAAGAGGGACTGCGGGGCATTGCCAACCGCCCGGGATTTTTGCCGATTGACCGGCTTCCTTCTCCTCCTCTGATGGCATCAGTAACTGGGCGTCAGAGCAGAGAAAATCATCCTCTTTGGCCTCTTGATCTTTTAACATGCCTTCTGACCCCAACCGCATTTTGTCATCAAAGAGGTCTTCAGAAAATGGATTATCCACAGTGGTGGGTACACGAGTTGACATTTGGGCTGCTTCATGTTGGACGGATGCTGGTGATGCTGATGACGACATTTGTGGCCGTGACTGGGAGGACGAGGAGGTAAGACTGCTGGATGCAGGTTGTATTAACCACTGAAGGACAGATTGGCGACGGTGTTCATTACTGAGATTCACAGGGCCTGACCCAGCGATGACAGGACTGACGGTCCTGCAACTGACGATCCGCTGGCATGCGTGTTGTCGCCAGCACTGGAAGGAGCACCTTCTCTCGTACCTCTACCTCCATGTCCTACCCCCTCTTTGCTCACTTACCACCTGAATTTCGCTCCATGTTCAGAAATATAAAAATTTGAGAAGGTATGGAAGAGTTTTTGAAAGTCTCTTATTAAAAGACGGCAAGTCACAGCTATTCTCAAATCCCTCAAAATCAAAACAAAATTGCTGGATTCAAATATAACTGCAAAGTAGATCTATCAACAAAGCTGGCCTGCGCCAAAGTGAAAAAATCACGTATCTGAAATTTTTTCGGATAATAAAAGGTATTTTTGGCACCTATCAATTCACCTGTGGTGACTACAAAATTGCTGGATTCAAATTTAACTGCAAAGTAGATCTATCAACAAAGCTGGCCTGCGCCAAAGTGAAAAAAAAACGTATCTGAAATGTATTCGGATAATACAAGGTATTTTTGGCACCTTTCAATTCACCTGTGGTGACTATAAAATTGCTGTATTCAAATTTAAGTGCAAGATGCCTCAATGAACAAAGCTGTAGTGCGCCAAAGTCAAAAAACACGTATCTGTTATGTATTCGTATAATACAAGATATTTTTGGCACCTTTCAATTCACCTGTGGTGACTATAAAATTGCTGGATTCAGATTTAAGTGCAAGCTGCCTCAATGAACAAAGCTGTAGTGCGCCAAAGTAAAAAAACACGTATCTGTTATGTATTTGTATAATACAAATATTTTTGGCACCTTTCAATTCACCTGTGGTGACTATAAAATTGCTGGATTCAGATTAAGGCAGCTGCCTCAATAAACAAAGTGTAGTGCCAAAGTCAAAAAAACAGTTCTGTTATTTCGTATAATACAAGATATTTTTGGCACCTTTCAATTCACTGTGGTGACTATAAAATTGCTGGATCAGATTTAGTGCAAGCTGCCTCAAAACAAAGCTGTAGCGCAAAGTCAAAAAGCACGTATCTGTTATGTATTCGTATAATACAAGATATTTTTGGCACCTTTCAATTCACCTGTGGTGACTATAAAATTGCTGGATTCAAATTTAAGTGCAAGGTGTCTATCAACAAATCTGGACTGGGCAAAAATGCAAAAAACACGTATCTGTTATGTATTCGTATTATACAATATATTTTTGGCACCGTTCAATTCACCTGTGGTGACTATAAAATTGCTGTATTCAAATTTAAGTGCAAGCTGCCTCAATGAACAAAGCTGTAGTGCGCCAAAGTCAAAAAACACGTATCTGTTATGTATTCGTATAATACAAGATATTTTTGGCACCTTTCAATTCACCTGTGGTGACTATAAAATTGCTGTATTCAAATTTAAGTGCAAGCTGCCTCAATGAACAAAGCTGTAGTGCGCCAAAGTCAAAAAACATGTATCTGTTATGTATTCGTATAATACAAGATATTTTTGGCACCTTTCAATTCACCTGTGGTGACTATAAAATTGCTGGATTCAAATTTAAGTGCAAGGTGGATATATCAACAAAGGAGGACTGGGCAAAATTGAAAATGAACACCTATCTGAAATGTATACTGATAATAAAAGTGGAGTTTTGCACCTAACAAAGAGACCTGCAGGTACTAGAAAAGATGTGTATCCTATAAGTTCAGGCTGCCCAATATCCAGGAAATATTTCAATAGAAAACTGTTAATAATAAAGCTATTGCAGTGCAATGTCTACACTAAGTCTTGGTGAACTTTATCCAGTATTCTTTATAGAGCTTGTCTGTGTTCGCCCGCGGGGGCCCCCAAGCCCGTTCCCCCCGTGACTTTACAGCGGTAGATGCTCCTTTAAAATTCTCTACCTAACTACATAAAATCTTCCAATCTCTAATCTAACTAAATTGTAAGGATCACAGCTAATAGTAGAGGTTTCTCTGTGAAGAAATAGAATAATTTCGCTGAGCTGTTTGGACACAAGCAGAGCGCACGTCCTTCTGCTCTGAGACGCTGAGAGACACTGAGGCTGAACAGGAAACGCTGTTCTATGTAAAACGAGGTCATGTGATTTTTCCAGCCAATCGCAACCATACACATCCCAGTCATGACGTCGCACACACATCTCACCCTGCTCTATTCTGTAAGCTGATTTGCTGGCCGCCAAAATGACAGGAAGCGTCGAAAATGGCGCGATCTTAATAGATGATGCACAGATTTTAACCTAAATTATCGCATGATCTAAAAATTTCGATCAACATAAAAACTGTGCCGATTTCAACTTTGTCGATAATAATCGCTCAACACTAGTTATTAATAAAGTCACAACACTTAACAAGGTGACACCATGTTGTTTTTAACCCTTTACCAACACAGGACGTATGGGAATGTCCTGGTGCCGATACGGTTCTGTGTAGCAGAGTAAATCCATTATATACTAGGCCAATGTCAGCTGCTATTTGCAGCTAACATCAGCTTGTAACAACAGGGAATGGAGTCAGCTCCATTCCTGCTATTTAATCCTTTAGACACTGTGGAAATTGCGGCTGCAACATCTAAATAACTGAGACAGTGCCATACACCATCTTTCACTGAGGTTGGCATCCATTTGGTGAGGCAGGGGTGCAGATACAGCTGGAAGCATTGTGAAGGCTTCACTTGCCACCATGTATCCGTTTCTAACACTTTCTGCCCCAGGCCGCCATCTTTGAACACCATTCTGCATTGTTTATTCAGGGTGTACAATATATGGTAGACTAATGGTGAACCACCCTAGTGGTCAAGTATCCTAAGGGCACAGGGTGTCACATGATTTATTACTATGGGCATTAATTTGAGATTTACATTTTTTTTTTTTTAAATAGGGGCCTACTGAACTGGTATAAAAGAGGTACATGAGCAAAATTTCTAATACATGTATGTTAATAATTCTATGGTTTTCTATTATATACATAAAATAAAAATGAAATAAGTAAAAACAATGCACATCATTACTCATCCTATATGGTAAACACTGTACAAGAAAAAACATTTCCAACTCCAAAATTGCTCATTTTTTGGGTCATTTTGTGTACCAAAAAATTGGAATAAAAAGTGTTTAAAAAGTCACATGTATCCCAAAATGGTATCAATAAAAATTACTCTTCAGCCCACAAAAAAGCACCCTCACTCCATGTTCATAGGTGGAAAAGCAAAAAAGTTATTGGGCACAGAAAATGGCAAGGCAGCACAAATGTAAAAAATAGAGAATGTTTGTATTTTTTTTTTAAAGTACTAAAACATAACCAAAACCCTACATATTTGTTATAGCTGGAATTGTATGCACATGCGGAATACAGAACCCACAAGCATGTTTTTTTATCACTTTTCACCCCACTTTGAATTTTTTGAGGATTTCCCAGTACATTATATGGTATGGTAAATGGAACCATTACAAAGTTCATTTAGTCCTGTAAAAAACAAGCCCACATGTTTATGTAGAAAATAAAAAGTTATGGCTTTTGGAAGTCTGAGAGACAAAAATTAAATGCTTGGATCTTAAAGGGTTAAAATATTACGATAATTATTTATTATATTACTTGCTTTATACCACATATTTGCTGAACACGTTTAAAGAAACTGTCATGTTGAACGTGCTACTTGCTCTTCAATGAGTATGTAAAAGAGGCTGAGCAAATTGATGTATTTAATTTTTTTTCACCAAACTATATATTTAATTAAATTAATGTTCATTGTGAGCTTATAAGTCCAGTGGGTGGCGTCACTTAGTAATTGACAGCCTTTCCCATACAAGTCTGCATACTGAAGTATAATGCTAGTCACCTACTAGAGCCAGATGCTGGACTTATAAGCTCAAAATGTGCTGGAATTTAATTAATATCTTACAGGATCAGCTAAACATGACTGCTTTCCTTCAGAGAAATAAAGTTTCTCCCGAGAGAGATAAAGATGTGTGGAAATTTACAGTTCATGAACCATTCACTGGAATTTTTATATTTAAATGAGGTCTGGGGAAAAAAACTACTTATCACATTGTAAGTAGCATTCCTGAAAGTCACATCTGATGCATTAAAGAGTCTTGAACATCTCATCCATAAAGAGAGTCTCCCATCTGCACATTGTTTTTTCAGGGTGTGCAGAGCAGGGTTCTGGTTGGCTGGATGATATCCCTTAAAGGTAGCCCAGAAGAGGTAAAGTTTCTCCTTTGGTGGGAGCACCACAAAGGTGTACTTTAAGTCTCCACACAGTCATGTTTCAAGGCTCTTTTTAAGGTGGGACTTTAACCCTTTAACACAGTAATTTTTACTTATGTCTCATTTGTTTATTCCTCCCCACCTTCCAAGAGTCATGACATCTAAATTTTTCCATATACATAGATATTTGAGCGTTGTTTTGGTTTTCTTAAATATATATATATATATATATATATATATATATATATATATATTTAAATTTACACTGCAGTGAGGGCTCATTTTTTTGTTTTATAGTTTTTATTGATACCATTTTGACATACATGCAACTTGTAATTTCCCTTTTTGAGAACATAAAATGACCCAAAAAATTTATTTTGCCCTTTTTTTTCTACAGCGTTCACCGGGATAAGTAATGTTATATTTTAATTGTTTAGACTTTTAAGGTTGCAGCGATACCAATTATGTTTAACTTTTTAATATTTTTTATTATTTTGTTTGCTAAATGGGAAAAGACTTGCCTTTATGGAACACAATCATATATATTGCAGAACAAATTACATTAATGGCTCTTCTATTACACCATGCATAAGGCAGGATATAATAGGACTGGCAAGATGGCAGCCGTTGAAGCCATCATTAGGCCTCAGCTGCCTTGACAACTGATCACAACCCCACAATCTCATTGTGGTAGAGGGGGTGATTAGAGACTAGAAACGTGCTCGGCATTATTCATTTATCCATTAGATGTTGCAGCAAATGCAAGATTAATAGGCCGGATCAGAGTAATCTCTGATCCCAGCCGCTAGCGGTGGGTCCTGGCTGCAATTGACAGCTGTTACCTGTTACATGTGGAGGATCAGCAAATGCACCTAATTTATTCTCTTTTACTGACTTTATGATTTAGAGTTACATCATGTTTTTATAAAGAGTTAAAGGGGTTGTATGAGAAACCAAAAATATAAGAACATGCAATAGAGGAATACTAAAGCTGAGCAGTAACTATCTGTCACAATACAGTATCTGAACTATTTACAAACACTGTTATATCATATAATATCATCATGTTGGATCTTTCTCATCACTGGACTAATGGGCGTAAATACAGTTGTTAAGCTCGCTCCATGAAAACTACATGTTCCATAAATCCTGCTTCCTCCCAGCTGATCTGTATATGTTATATACTATAGCCACACCACATTTATTATGTATAGCAATGTATACACACATATACTGTGTATGCACACTTTTATTTGAAAATCTCCTTTCTACACTACAGAACTTTCCATCACACCAGGTCTCTCAGGCTGACTATAGCACACATGCTCAGCTATGCCAGCCATCCTAACCAGGAAGTAACTCAGAGTCTGTCCTACTGCTTTTTATTCTTTTCCCAGAGAACCCCTTTAACCCTTTAAGGCACCCTGACGTTCCTGTACATCATGGTTCACTGCCTGTTAATGCACCATGATGTATAGGAATGTCATGAAAGCTTTCTGTCTCCCTGTGCAGAGATAAGATGAAAGCTCTATGCTAATTGCTGTTTCTGACAGCTAATTAGCACATCTACACAGCAGGTGATCAATCACAGGAGTCCTGTGATCCCCATGCTGAGGATCACTGGGATTGGTCAGTCAGTCTGCTGACTCACCCATTACAGCTGATACATGTCCCAGGGCTCTGTTCTGTGAGAGAGAGTGAGGAGATGGTATTTCTGTACTGGGTCCTAGTGCCCTGTGCTGCGATCTGGGCTGTCACAGCCTGAAATACTTTATTAACCCCTCCACTGCCTAATCACTTCACTGCCCCTGTGATCTATTTGTGGCAGCTGTCTGATCAGACAGTTTGCCACTTTCAAGTTCCAGCAATTTTCTGCCAGTGATCATCACTGGCTCATACAGTGAAAAACACACAACAAAATTACCCCTTCATTGCAAAGTCCCCTTTTCCCCCTCACTCATATTGTTTATAGCTGTTCTGATGTTAAAAAGACGTTTGTAATTTTTGTTCCCTATTGCAACCCCCACATCCCCCTTAAAAGGCAAAAAATATTTAAAAAAGAAGGTGCTCCTTCAATTCTGGGGCCCCTGTGGGAGTCAAAAAGCGCATATGGGCCACAAGTGGGACTTTCAAAAAAGCATAATAAGGAAAAATCATTTTGAGTTGGTTTTTTGGGAAAAATCTACGGGGTTCCAATAAATTAATGAACAAAAATCGAAATCGCAAAAAAATTTTTAAAAATTTGAAATTTCACCTTCGCTTTTCATTAATTTCGGCAAAATACCAAAGGGGGTTAATAAACTTCCTAAATGCTGTTTTGACTATGTTAAGGGGTGTAGTTTTTGAAATGGATTTATGGGGGGTTTCTAACAACAAGCCCCTCAAAACCACACAAAAGTGGCCGGGTTTCCCCCCAAAAAAATTGTTCTGCAATTTTTCTTGAAAATGTTAAAATTTGCTACTAAATTTCAAACCCCCAAAATGTTTTAAAAAAAGAATGGATTTTTAAAAAAATCAGCCAACAAAAAGTAACATAGGTAATGTTATTATTTATACTTTGTTTGGGTGTGACTATGTGTTTGCACACAAAAATTTTTTGAAAAGGGGCAAATTTTTCCAAATTTTCAAAAATTTTTCGTTTTTTTTCAACCTAAAAAAGGATTTTATCGACCAAAAATTTAATTGCAAAATTAAAGCACAATGTTTCACGAGAAAAAAATTCTGAATCAAATGGATAGGTAAAAGTATTGAAAAGTTATTCACAGATAAAGTGGCACATGTCAGATTTGAAAAAAAGGGCTTGGTCCTTAACTCCAAAACAGGCTTAGACCTTAAATGGTTACGGAACATAAATTACAATAAGAAGTGCCAGAGTCCTGATCCTCTTCCCTAGTTTAATTGAATGCTTTGCTACAAAACAATTCTATATTTTTAAAGGGTTTTTGGTTTATGCAGCCAGCCCCATTGAAGAAATGGGTGATTTTGCAATGCAAAACCCAAATAGAAAAGGTACCCTGTTTTAATAGAAAAGCACATAAATGTTAAAATCCTTCATTAGCACTTTAAAGAAGACCTGTGACATCTCCTGTCTTCTGTCTGTTTTAGTACATATCTGTATTACCTGTGAAAAAAAATAATTCTGGAGCATCTTCTCTTATAAATGTGTGTTATTCCTTCTAGAAATATATTGCAGAATTGTATCGGGTTTTCTTTTTTCGTTTTCGAGGGGTGTGGCATATACTGACTCAGATGTTTAAAACAGACTGTGCAGAGACACTTTCCCCCCAATTGTAACCCCCAGCTGACAGTTAGTTACATTCTAGAAGGAAAAACAAAAACAGACAACACTGATTATAAGAAAAAGATGCCCAAATTTTTTTTATGGAAACAAAATTGTAGGGGTGTCACAGGTCCCCTTTTCAAAAAAAAAAATTTAAAAAAAATAAAAATAAAAATAAAATAATAAAAAAATTTAAAAATTTATATAATATTTTTATATATATATATATATATTATTATTAATATATATATATAATAAAATATATATATATATATATATCCACAAATTTTTTCCATACAATTTAACCCATCCCTTGCTTTAAACATGGCTACAAAAAGGACAACCTGTTCAACTACATCCATCAGCTTTTGAAGTTTAAGAAAGAGATCTAAAAAAAAGCATAGTGTGACTTTTTCAACCTCACATGTTGAATTCACACCATCTCTAGTAATTTAATTCTGCCAGCATCCTTCTCTGGCTTGATAAACCTTTTTTTTTACTGAAAAATAGGATTGAAAGCTGGAAAATACATCTCAAGACAGGACATATTATTGTTTTATGTCTTGATGAGGACACAGGTTATTTTAGCTTTTAGCCCGAAATTAAGGTAATATTATTTTTTCCCATGAATTTACAATGGGGTTTAAACCCGGCACATTATAAATGTGGGTTCAAAGATAAAGTACTCTATGTAAATACAGTAAATGCTCAGCTGAAAAAGGGAAATTTGTACTGAACTGCCATTTATACAAATAAGTAGCTGATGTGAACACTATGCTTCAAATTCCAATACTGAGTAGCTTCAAATACCAAAATCTGAATTTATGCAAGCTAAAATATGTTATAATGGTAGGCATTTCATATTTCTAAGCTAAATCCTAGGGTGCCTATCTTTGCCTTTTAGGAAGGGGGTCTAAGGATGTATGGCACTCCTAAAAACAGGTTTAGGTGTTAATATTAGTGCTATGGCATCTAATTATTTATGTAGGAGGGGGGAACTCTTTTCCATCTCCTAATTGGCTCCCGCACAATGCCATCAATCATGGCATCCAAGAGCCTAATATATAGCCCCAGGCCTGCCATATTACTGCCCCCCATTACACACTACCAGAGGCCTGAGCCGGATGTAACAGGAGAATTGCAATTGCACACTATTCTGCAATACATTACTATTGCAGAATAGTATATGAATAATCGCACCCCATAGTGGTCAAGTACCCTAGGTGGACTAAATTTACAAGTGAAAATTTAGGGAGATGTATGAAAAATGGTGCTGCCTCAACAGTCGTATTTCTCAGTAGGTTAGTTAACATTCATCACTATGAAATTGGTATGGATAGAAGCGCCACATTTTGCCCCTGAAGCATTCATAAAAGCGGTCCCGGTAAAAGAATCTGGGGTAAAAGCCCCCATAGAATTGGCACAGACAAAAGTATAGGGTCTGCCGCAGCATGCGCCAGATTTTGATGTAGGATAGTTCATACATCTGTCAAAGAGGGCTACAACAGATTTTTTTTTGGCTTAAAGCACACCAGAAAACTAGTGCAGCCCTGTTCATAAATGTCTCCCTTAATGTTTTAAAGATATAAAAAGAAAACTTAAAGTTCAAAACAAACCCTTTTCTCATTTTATACATAAAAAAGAATAACAATTAAAAAAAGAAACATAAATGGTATTACGGTCTCTGTAAAGGTTCAAGGTTAACCCCTTGTGCCGAATGCCTGAAAAGCAGTTAATGACCAGAAATTTTTTTCAGTTTTTGCCTCCTTGCGTTTCAACAGTTGTAACTTTTTTATTTTTTCAATGATGCAGTTGTATGAGGCCTCGTTTTATTCGAGAAAAGTTGTACTAAATGGGGGAATAGTTTAAGTTCACTTATAAATAATTGCAGAATTTTTTTTATTTTTAAAAAAATGTTGTTTTTTTTTCACCCTTCCTTTCCACTTAATAACTTGTTAGATTAATTCTACAGGTTATTAAGTCTGCATTAGATACCTAATATGTGTAGGTTTTTTTGTATGTGTAATATATACTCGTTTTTTATTAAATATTTATTTTTATTTGATTATTTCTTTTTTTATTAATTTTTTTTACACTTTTTCAGTTTTTTTTTACTTTTTTTTTTAAATCCCCTAAAGGGAGAAGTGTTTCATTTATTTTACACTTAATAATGTATTAGCATACGCATATATGCTAATACATTATAATTTGTGTCAGTCTGACACAGGCAGTGATCAGGACAACACACAGTCTGCCCTGGTCACTGGCTTGTCACACAGACAGCCCTGGGGCTACTCTAGATCCCCAGGGCTGACTGTGCAGCCATTCCCTGGGCTCTGTTGGGTCACCGGGTGTTCTGATCACCCGACAGAGCAGGGAAACCCTTTGATTACACCGCAGTGATGATCGACAGCAATCAAAGGGTTAAAGCACCGGGGTGCAGAGGTTTCCCCCAATCCCCAGTGCTCGTAGGAGATGCTCTGGGATCAGGACTGTGTAGTACAGCCCCGATCTCAGCGCAGCTGCGGAGCCCAGAGCCGCAAACTCCGATGTCTGCAGCGACGTCAAAAGACGTCGCTGCAGATGAACGACCTGCACCAGCCGACGTTTAAAGTCGGCGGACGGTCATTAAGGAGTTAATATAATTAAAAAGGTTCATATATAACTTTTATTTATCCCACCTGATAAACACCATAATAAAAAAAAAACACCAAGCTCTATAACTGCATTTCTTTAGGCTGTTTTGGTGCAGGTGTTATTAATAGTATCAATGAAAACCACACTTAAATCAGCAAAAAGAAAGTTAGACAGAAACATAAAAAGTTATTAGTCTCATAGAATGGTGTTTCAGAATAAAGATAACATGTCATTTGTACTGCACCTGCAAAAGAAATGGCACTATTGTGTTTTTAATTATTACACCTAACTAGGGGGTGCAACTCCAGGCACTGGGAATCAGGTTAGCACCAAGTGAGGGGGCAGCTTTTTTCCGATTTGACAAAGGCATAAAAATGCCTTACCCTGACCCCATTGGGCCTAATTTTTTAAAATTAATAGTAAAACTTTCTTTGTTCAACGTAGCAACTAGAGACCAGCTTTCATATTTCCAAAACAGATTAAGAAATAAAAGCCAAGCTCTGATTGGTTGTTATTGGCTGCAAAGACAATCTCACTTTTACACAGAAGGTTCTGTGTTTTCCTTAAAAATGCCACATCCATAATATCATTGATAATATTCATCCATTTTGTTTCCGGTTATCTTCATCGCACCTTCAGCTCTCTTGAGAATTTTTATCTGTGTGAGAAATCATGAGAAATCAGTTTGCTACAATAGAGATCATTGCTGCTTTATGTACAAGGGTTTGCATTCTTTGTCTTGAATTCACATTTGTTTTCCTTGCTATTGCCTGTTTAAAAAAACGTTTAAAAAGTTTGCCCAAATTTATCAATTGTGTTATGTCAGAATTTAGCATAAAATGCTACTTTTTCAAAATGACAATGGAGCTTGCTCCAAATTTGCTATTATTAACGTCAACCAAAGAAATGTCACATTCTATGTCGAAATTAATTAAAAAAAAAAAAAAAAAAAAAAAAAAGCTACTTGTACTTTATTTAAATTTCATAATGTATATTTTAAAAAGAGGGGAACCCAACATGTAATACCCCAAAATTTAAACATACTGCTCAATTTCACACTTTACTATAAAGTAACCCCCTTTTTTCCTTTTTAAAATCAGTCACCTAAATGAATATTTTAGATTGAGAGTAGTGAATTTTTGATAACTCTCTTTTGTGGTGTGTGTGTGTGTGTGTGTTGTGTTTTGGTGGTGTGTGTGTGTGGGGGTTTGTTGTGTTGTGTTGTATATATATATATTTTTATATATATTTTTTAAATAAAATTATATTATATATAACACTCTCCTGTCCCTGGGTAGAAAATCCACTCATTTCCCCAAAACAATGCTTCTGCTCCAATGTCCTCCTCCTCCTTTTCCTCCTCTTCCCTCCATTCATTTCCCCACGGATCATGGGGCCCACGAATGATCCCCTGTCTTCATTTCCCTCCCCAGACAGATTTTTCAGCATCGTTCCGGGACATGAGCAAGGGAATGACGTTATTCATCCCGAGCCTGGTGACTGACAAAAAACGGGGGCCTCCTCGAATGGCCTCAGAAAACGGAAGGGTCACGCATGTGCTGCATGGCAAAACATCAAATTTTACACAGGGGAGGGGAGTATCCTGTCCCCCGGGGATCTCAAAAACGTTAATGGCCTTTTTCTGTTCATACAGTCGGTCCAACATGTGCGGCGGGAAATTCCAAGGGGGAAACATCGCATACAGAGTTGTTGGGGGAGGCCTTCGTGCTGAAACTTGAGGAGGGTTTCCGGGCTTTGTAAAGGGGATGAAGTGCATGCACAGTTTCCTGGCCATTTTCAGACCTTCTAAATGGGTGAAGATTCGGGAACCTTTTCAAAACCGATTGAACAGGGTGCCCATGCGGGCACTTGGACCATCCCTCCTCATGCAGTCGGAATATGTTCCCCCTTGTCCTCACCATGGTTCCTTTTTCATTGGGCCCGGAAAAACCCCACAAAATCGATTCTTGCGCATGAGCGGAGCATTTCCCTCCCCTGGTGACTTGTTCGCCGAGGCAACCCCAGGTGTAGAACTGCGTTCACGCTGTGCCCCACAATGTGGTATGATGGGGCAGTCTTTTGGGAGGTAGATGGTGGTGGGGTGGAGGAGGAGAGGCGGACATTGGGGCAGGAGCCCAGTTTGACAATTGGGGGGAAAAAGCTCGCTCCTTCCCAAATTTTTGGTGTGCCTGGGAGGAGCACATTTCACCCGTGGGCTGTAAAGGAATGTCGGGCCCCCGACCCTGTTACAGCTCCAACGTCGCGCTGCTGGGAAAACCCGGAACAAACCGATAAGTCAAGGGTGGCCCACCTTCTTTTACATATTTTATGAAAGTTGGGACTGCCTTTTTGGAAAAGAAATTTGGCTTATACCTCCCTAAGGGTCAGCACAAACCATTATTTTTTTTGAAAAGGGAAGATCCCCATTTTGGAAAGGGAGGGGGCTCAGACCAACAAATTGGAAAGGGGCCGGGCAGCTTCGCACCTTTGATGGTTGGACATACGTTGTCTCTTTGCAATCGCCTGCTGAAAGAAAACTGGCCCAGATAGCGAGGAAGGGGAGGGCCCCTGACCCGCCCCGGGCCAGCCAACTAATTGTTGTGTTGATGTTCCCACCGGGGCCTTGGCTGGGGGTTTTCAATGTCATTGAGAGGAAATGGGTGACCTAGTCAACCAAACAAGAACCATTGGGTTGCTGAACAACACACGGGCCCCTAATGACACGACGTTTGGCCTCACGACTACCCCTGCTGCGACGTCCCCTTGCATGCTGCGACCCGGGGGCCGCCCCCCGGAAAGTTTGGGCCCTGCAACTCGCAGGTGAAAGGGCCCGCCCCCCTTCTGTCTGACATACTGTTTGTTCTAAAATGTACAGACCTGTTTGATGAAGATATCTGTATATATAAATACACACCCCGTATTTTACTCCCAAAAAAACCCCCTAACAAACTTGGGGAACCCCGGATATAAATTTGGGTCCACAAATGGGCAGGAAATATTTATGTAGTGCCGTTTAAAAACACTGTTATTTTACTAAAATAAAAACAAAACAGGCTTAATTAACCTTGATATGAATTAATTTTAGGCAAAATTTCCTTTTTGGCTGTGAAAAAGAACATTTTTTTTTACTGAATACAACTGCAGAAAAATAATTAGTTAACCCTTGGATGTAAATTGCGCAAAAGAAATGTGCTGCCAACATTTACCAGCTTTGTAGCATGTTAAAACAGCGTTTATTTTACAGAACACAACATCAGTAATACTCGTTATTAACCTTCGGATTTGAATTATGCTACAGCCTAAATTTCTTCTTTGGCGGTGATAAAGAACGTTTCTTTTAGTGACCACAACAGCAGAACAACACTTAATTAACCCCAAAATAAATGAGCAACCAAAAATTAAGTGGTATTTGGATTGTAAAAAACGCTGTTTCTTTAACTGAATACAACAGGAACAGGCTTAGATAACCCTTGGATATTCAATGTGCTCAAGAACTGAGCAGATAGCATTAAAATGTATATGCAGCTGCATTGGACGCACACTGGACTTCAGTTCCAATACCCCACAAAATCAGAATTAGAACGTAAGAGAAGCAGTCTCTGAGACAAAGCTGTGAGACCCGCAAAAATCGCTGTATAAAAGTGAGTTCTTTAGAATGAGATATCATAAGCAGCAGCGGCGGCAGCACCTTCCCTACACAGCACAGGAGAGGAGTATAAGGAGCGAGCATGGCGCCCGGACTTATATAGTGTGGTGACGTCACACAATCCCGCCGGTCTCTGATTGGCTTCATCTCTGCACATGTCATGCAGGCTACACCTTTCTTCCTCCCAGAGTTATTTGCCCCATGTAACGCATGTGCTCACAGCCATTTTATCAATCAAAAACACGCTTCGTTCCCGCGAATCACCCCAAACTTCAACTTCGTTCGGAATCGGAGTTTTCCTGAAATTCCAAACGAATTCCACTTCGTTAGAATCAATTCGCCCATCTCTATTTGGTAGCATTGCCCTTAAACTATATGACTTGGGTCAAACATTTTAGATATCTTTCCATAAGCTTCTCACAATAGTTGGTAGGAGTCTTGGCCCATTCCTCCTGACAGAACTGGTGTAACTGAGCCATGTTTGTAGCCTTGCTCGCACCTGACTTTTCAGCTTTGCCCCTATGTTTTCAGTAAGATTGAGATCAGGGCTTTGTGATGGCCACTGCTTTCATGTTCCCTTCCATGTGGCTGGGAAGTGAAGGTTATACTGGAGCCAGAGCCCAGAGGCCAGCGATTATTTAGTTAGAAAGACATGTTTGTAACCCTGCACAACAACCGCACTAACTGCTAAAATTAACTATTTATAGACTATACCCCCCATATCTACGTCAACCCTGAGGCTTTGTAGCCACCAACCCTTCCAAAATCACAGTGCAGTATTAGCATGACATGACCGTTTTTACTTTAAATCACATTACTACAGTTCAAGCAAATCACAAACAGCATGGATATCAAGTAATACACATTGCACAGAGCATATCTAGTAGAGTATAGCTCCTGTACACTACGTATATGTGTGCCTCTGTGTTGCCATGGTGACGCCAATGTGTTGGTGAGCTTTGGAAAGTGTTGAAGAGGACTCGTGACACTATAATAATAAGCTTTGTTTACACCATCTACTTGAATGTCTCCTGCTTAAGAGGGTGAGTCAAAATTAATTACCCACTATTAGCAGCAAGTGTAACCCCCAGAGGTCCTGGATTTTACCAAATCATGGATGTTTTAAATGTCAATTGGCTAAAGATATTTACTGACAGGGAAGATGATCTGATAATATCACTAACATTTCAGTCCTACAATCATCAATTCAGGAAGAGTATACATTTTTCCACTGGCATAGAGAGGACCTGTGACATCTCCTGATAGTTCTAGTTTAGTAAATCCGTGTATTCCTCATGAAATAACAATTCTGGAGCATCTTCTCTTATAACTCTGTGTTGTGCTGTTCCTCTGTTATTGCAAGGGATACCAGGATTTACTAAACAGACAGGAGTTGTTGGTCTTTATATTCAGACTTGCCCCTCTGCAGAACAGAGGCAGAAGGACTGAAGCTAGTGGACTGGAGGTCAGATGAGGCACAGGCCCGTGTAAAGCTTATAAGTAGAGATGAGTAAATTTCTCAAAAATTCGATTCCGCCAATTCGCCGAATTTTCACCAAAAATGTGGTTCGTTCGTAATTAATTAGCAACGAATCGCATTAAAAACAGCTATTTCCTGGCTGCAGAGAGCCTGTATGGTGTTGTAGAACACTGTGCAGAAATATGCATAGGGAGCGTGGTTTGGTATTGAAACAATGCTGTGATTTAGTATGACACGCAGATGACAGGCGCCGCTCTTAGAATTGCTTCAGGGTAATATAAGCACCAGCTAGAAAGAACCAAGCAGAGGGCCAAGGTCCCACCATATCGTCAAAAAGCACACTCCTTTTACACCGACATCAGATGATTGCACAGATTATGACAGAGCCTGTTCTGTTAAATGCTCATACATGTAGAGCACCGCACCCCCCGTCCCCCGAAAGAGTAGAGAGGGTGTCAGCAGTAATTTTGCGTTGACAACACTGATAATTTTGGCCTTCTTTTCATCCATCAGTGTCCGTCGGTCAATATTCCATCAGTATTGCTAAAGCCAAAAACAAACAGGAGTTGATCCAAAACAGAGATGACAAGTAAATGGAATATTTGCATGTCTTCTGTGTCCTCTACAGACTGAACTGGATGGATTTTAGACGTGTGTAGGGCAAAAATACACACGCTGGATTTGACACAGAGTTCCCCACAATAAGTGAAAAAATTAAGTCTTTGCCACAGATTGCAATATCCCAAAATAAAAAACGCTGGTTCAAGAACAGGTGTGTATATGACACACACACCTATGTATTTGAAAGGAATTACACCCCAGGAACTCGAAAATCAGAATCGGTATTTTGCAATCTAGTGCTGCTACAGAGAGATGCTTGTGCATATAAGACACAGTGATGAGTGGCAGAATTTAACATGGCTGCCCTATTCATAGGGCTGGGACATCACAGAAGCTGGCTGGCTGCTGATTGGCTGCACATGTCATTGAGGGTGTTCTTTCCTTTCTCCCATAGTTCTTTGTCCCATGTCACACCATGTGCTCACGGCCATTTTAGAAAAAAACGATTTGTTACCACGAATCACCAGGAAATTCAGCTTCGTTCAGAATAAAATTTTTCCTGAAATCCTAAACGAATTCCACTTCGTTAGAATTGATTCGCTCATCTCTACTTATAAGGTCATCAGTGCATTGAAGAGTGTGTCTTTATAGTAGAAGTTGTGCTGGTTTACCAAGCAGATTCTGGATATTATGTAGCAGAGCTAATAAAGTGACCACAGGGGCTGCAGTGTTCTTTGCAGGCTGTCAATGAAGCGGTGTAGTCTAAGGTTGGATTCACATGATAAAATCGTATTGAAAATGAGACCTTAAAGTCTGGTAGGTGCTCCTCCTATTCTGTGGCTTGTGGTTGAGCCAAATAGCGCACTAGGGCCACATATAGGATACCTCTGAAAATGGCAGAATCTGGGAAATTGATGTTGAGTTGCATTTACCTGGTCACATCTACCATGTTCCAGTGAATTTGCAGATGACACCAAGCTATGTAGGGTAGTGCAATCAATGCAACATGCTCATAAACTGCAAGCAGACCTGGACACACTGAGTGTTTGGGCATCCACTTGGCAAATGAGGTTCAATGTAGATAAATGTAAGGTTCTGCATCTGGGTACGAATAATCTGCAGGCATCATATGTCCTAGGGGGAGAAAAACTTGGAGAATCGCTTGTTGAGAAAGATCTGGGCATTCTTGTAGATCATAGACTAGAGAACAGCAGGCAGTGTCAATCAGCAGCATCCAAGGCAATCAAGATATTGGCGTGTATTAAAAGAAGGCATGAACTTGCGGGACAAGGATGTAATTCTACCGCTGTATAAAGCATTGGTGCGACCTCACTTGGAATATGCTGTTCAGTCCTGGGCTCCAGTTTATAGAAAAGATGTAATGGAGCTAGAGAGAGTGCAAAGACGAGTAATCAAGTCTTTGAGAAAAGACGGCTTCGGGGGGACATGATTAATTTATATAAATATATAAATGGTCCCTACAAAAAGTATGGGGAAAAATTATTTCAAGTAAGCCCCCTCAGATGACAAGGGGACATTCCCTTCGGCTGGAGAGAAAAGGATTCAATCTCTAGAGGAGAAAAGCGTTCTTCACTGTAAGAACTGTGAATCTGTAGAATAGCCTGCCTGAGGAGCTGCTCACAGCAGTAACAGTTGGGAGTTTCAAGAAAGGCTTAGATAACTACCTGACACTAAAGAATATTAATGCGTACGTAGCTATGTAAAATTCTGGATCCTGGCTGGTGGCGGCTCTGGGGTCAGAGATGGGGTCCCCCCTGGAGCAGATTGGTTCTTGCCTTGTGGGTTTAGGGCATTAACCAGTGGGGGGGCTGGGCTTGAAATCCTTGTCTCCCTCCCTTCACCCACATTTTATCCACCCTTGATTGAACTTGATGGACGGGTGTCTTTCAACCGTACTAACTATGTAACTATGAATAATGGATAAAAATCGAAAATCTGCAAAAAAGTTACATTTTTAAATTTCACCCCCACTTTGCTTGAATTTCTGTGAAATACCTAATGGGTTAAAAAAACTTCGTAATTCTGTTCTAAATACTTTAAGGGGCATAATTTATTAGATAGAGTCCTTTATGGAGGTATCTAACAGAGAAGCCCATCAAAGCCATTTCAGAACTGGACTAGTTCAAAAAAAATGTATATTGCAAATTTTCTTGAAAATGTGAAAAATTACTACTAAATTTCTTAGCCCCTTAATGTTAAAAAATAAAAATAAATTGAAATTATGCCAACCTACAGCAGACATATGGTAGATGCTAGTTATAAACTATTTTGAGTGGAATAACTATCTGTCTTACATGAAGAAAATTTAGAATTTTGAAAATTGCAAACTTTACAACATTTTCATGATATTTTGATATTTTTCTTAAATAAACAAGAATTGTACAGACCGAAATTTCTTACTAACTTAAAGCACAATCTCATGGATAGGTAAAAGTGTCAAATAGTTATTCTCACATAAAGTGACACATGTCAGATTTAAAAAGTGGGGCTCTGTCAGAAAGGCCAAAACTGGTTGCAGTGGTAAGGGGTTAAATACTGATGCAATTCTGCATGAAAGAAAACTGTGTGACTCCAATCTGAGTCTCAGCCTGCTACGCTGCATCTACATGGCAACGCACAAACACTGGTCAAATTCTGAATAAGAATCCGACCAGTATTTTACAGTCATTTTTAATTATTTTTCACAGTATTTGGAAATAATTTTAGGATTTTGACCATTCTATTTAATCGAATCATAAAAAAATTACGCCGTTTTGAGTGAAATGCAGTGGATTATTGTGTATGTTCCACTTTGAAATCCAACAATCAGAACGTCCGAACTGTGTAGATTACAGCTCGGATTTTCTGTTGAGGTCTACGGAAATGGTTTAAACTCAATTTTACACCGGATTTAAAATCTGAAAACCATGTCAAAAGGCTACTATAAATCATTGCCATGTAGAAGGGCTCTTAGTAATCAGACAGAAGTAAGAAACTGAGAGATGAGCAGTGTTGGAATGAGGTGTCTGGAGCCCATCAGTAGATTTAACTTTAAGGGTCCACTTGTGGAGTTGATTCTTGGCAACTATCAGTAGAGTTAATTTTTGGGGACCCACCAGTGGAATTGATTCTTAGGGTCCCTACATTGGTTAAATCAATAAGGTAAAAGCTTCTAAGGGAAGACATGGAGTCCTGGTTGAGTGGGCCAAAAGTTCAGGTATTTTCAGATATTAGGAGCATATCTTCATGCTCCCAAGAGTTTTCCCTGTGTAGATTTGTATGTTTTTGATTATTTCACCTGATGAGCCCTCTCTGTTTTTAATGAATAAGAGGAGGAAACATGTCGGGACTGTATATTAAGCACAGGTGATTTGTTTGTGGCTATTAAGCACACCAGCCATTGTGAGGGCATTTTTCCTTTATTTATTATCATTTCTCCACTGGACCTAGGGCATTATAGGGTGCAGGGTAATGTCTGGTATACGGGGCCACCCTTTTTGGGACAATGACTCCACGTTAACAATATTAAGAGGAGTATAGCATGTATGTAGGGGCAGTGTTTATTGCTAATTGTAAATGATGTCCTTCTTACTATCTTTTTATCACATAGTGCTGGTTATATAGTCATATGTATGGTTATGTATATGTATTTGTCCGGAGACTGGTTGGCTATGGATTATTGTAGTAAATTATTGTTTTTAAAATAAGTAATTTAAAGATATTTTTTAGCCAGTTGTATCTTTTCTGTAATAATGTTAATTCTTTAGCTCTAACAATGAAGTTGATTCTTGGGCCCATGACTGCACATATTACATGTAACTCTTTCACTTTATATCTTGCTTTTTGTCTCTTTTTCTCTGCCTTTCCATGCCCAGAGGCGCACTATGTCCATGGCAGGGGCGTAACTACCGGAGTAGCAGACATAGCAGCTACTACGGGGTCCGGTACTTTGGGGGCCCGGCCCCATAGCAGCTGCTAGTATTCTGCTCCCCTGGAAGGACCACTTCCAGTAACAGTTCACCGGCGGCAGGGCAGAACTGCAGGGACCTCTGCGGACCCCTGCCTCTGAACGTCCGGGCCATCTTTCCCTGGGCATTCAGAGGCAGGAATCAGACTGTCCAGCCCTTCGCTCTGCTAGCCTGCCTGGTAAGCCTAAGGCCCTAGGCTTTACGATTACCAGGTGCCAGCCCTCAGTGCTGACGTGACGTCATATCGTCGCGCCGCCCACGCTGGGCACAGAGACTGGCTAGGAGCTTCGCATCAATGGATTGTGGTCAGGTGAGTAAGTTATTTCTTTCTTATTTTTACACTGCCTACGTACATAAATGAGCCCTATAGCTACCTATACCTTGCCGGCCTATAGTTCCCCGATAGCTACATAAACCCTACCTACCTATATGGCCCCTTTAGTTACCTAAACCCTCCCTGCCTGTTTATATGGGGCCCCTATAGCCTACCTAAACCCTGCCTGCCTGTTTATATGGCGCCCCTAGAGTCTACCTAAACCCTGCCTGCCAGCTTATATGGCGCCCCTATAGCTACCTAAACCCTGCCTGCCTATATTTGACCACTATAGCTACCTAAACCCTGCCTACCTATATTGGCCCCTATACTCTACCTGCGTATATGGGGCCCTATAACCTACCTAAACCCTGCCTGCCTATATGGGGTTCTATAGCCTACCTAAACCCTGCCTACCTACCTATATTGCCCTTATAGCCTACATAAACTCTGATGCACTATATGGGGCCCTTATAGCCTACTTACCTTCTTGGTACATATCTACCATCCACTACACATGGTATTTACCTATTTGAAGCCGAATATTATGGCCATTACAGATTTCATCAGCAAATATAATCAAAATGTGCTGAGTTCTGATACAGAAAGATTGAAAATGAGAAACCCAAAAAAGAGTGTTAATAGATTCCAATAAAAATAAAGTACCATACAGCAGAACAAAATACAAGCCAAAATACTACAAGCCAAATGGTCAAGGACTAATAGCATTGCCAATGTTAAGTGTAACCTAAGGGGATGTGTACAACAAGAAAAGTAAAAAATGCAAAGCTAATATCAGAGCCAATGAAACAAACATAAAAGAGCTAAATAGGTCAATCAACTACTTTCTGCTGAAAAAGAAGGTACTATACTTTATATAACTAAATATATTAATAAAAAGCTCACTAAAAAGGATAAAATCTGAAAAATACAGGAATTCTGCCAGTAGAGAAGTCCCTTAATATGCAATATTTATTGCATCTGGGATGACCACTGTATGTGTAAAACTATTGTATGTTAAAACCATAACTATAAAGAAAACAGGTTATTGGTTCAAACGCCCCAAAATATTAACCCAACTTATTGCAAAATGAGGATTTAGTTAAATATATCAACAGTAACAACATGAATTTGAGATTTACCCATGAACATAGATCTAGTTCCATCGATTATCTTGATGTTACATTGATTGGCAACAATGAACGTAACATAGTTGTCAAACCATTCCGTAAAAATATGTATATGAATTCTATTTTAAGAGTAGAATCATGTCACCCTCCCCACATTATTCATAATGTGCCAGTAGGTGAGTTAGTGCGGGTGAAGCGCAATTGTTCTACTAATGAAGAATACATCGTTCAACAGAAAGCTTTGAGGGATAGACTTGCGCAAAGAGGATATACATCAAAAATACTAGACAAAGCTATTAGGAAAGTAGATAATATTAAGAGGTCGGATTTATTTTTGAAGAAACGCAAAGTTGCCAATTCTAACATTAATACCTTCACGTTCTCAACCAACTATAGTCGTCAATACAAACATATTGTTGATATATTTAAGACACTTCTTACAATTTTGTATATAAATAGGCAGTTCTAGAATCTATTGCAACGTAATGTACGTTATATACCGTGAAAGGTATTGGTTCCCCAAGTTTGTTTGTTTCCAACACTAGTGTGCAGACCAATGGGCTTAATGTTGCTGGTTGTTTTGGATGCGGACACAATATATGTGCACCTTGCAAATATATTACGATAACCACCACTTTTTACTCTTTTAGTAACAACAAGAGCTACAACATTAAAACCTTCATAAACTGCAACACCAAATTTGGTGTATATCTGGTGAGTTGCGGTTTATGTAGATAACAATATGTAGGTTGTACGACTGTTCCCCTTCACACTCGCATGCACAGACACTTGTTGGATGCCTGTAAAATGGGTCTTTTCAAGTGTTCTGCGGTATCAAAACATTTTGCACAGAAACATCATGGCGATCTGAGTTCACTATCTATTATAGGTATAGAAAAGGTCAGCAATTCATTGCGAGGAGGTGACTTACATAAAAAACTTTTGGCACGGGAGGCGTGGTGGATTTTTAATTTAGATACACGTATCCCCAAAGGTATGAATGTACGTCAGGACATCCAATACCATTATTAGTTGGGAACATATGGGGTTCATATTTGGTTTTCAGTATAGGAACCATTCCCCTTGATGGATAGGTAACATTGAAGTAGTTCCATCAGGTGTTTTAGTTATGTCTGTTAATTGTGTGGTCTATTTAAATGTGATCAAGCAAGGATGACGTCACCATGAGTGAGGGTCATGTGACCTGAAACGCGCCGGTCAGAGTCATCTACCGTTTAGCCCATATCGTGGTCTCCTGTCTTTATGTGTGTTCAGAGAATTATGCTGGTTATTTTAAAGATGGCTTCAATAAAGAATATGTATTTAGATTTTAAGAAGGTCCGACTGCATCTGATTCCAAATGTCCAAGTGCTGATCTATACAAATTGTTAGTTAGCAGGTCACCAACACAGGTAAAGCAAGTCTTTACATTTAACAGTCAGAAAAAGTTGCTGGAAGCTGGAAATCCAGTTCTATTTTGAGGACAGGAGCTTCTTTGCGCCATGTATTTTATATATAATGTACCAAAAAAAATTAAATGGGGCATCCTTATATGGTGCCCAAAGGAGCCGCTCATCATGGTCTGTGTAAAGAGCAGTAGAGGACATGTTGTACTGTAGAGAGGCGCTACTAGACTGCCAATGACTGCATACACTTCACTAATACAGAGTTTTTACAAATAACATGTTCATGATAATTGGTTGGATCTCCCAGTCAATCACATGTGGCACTGATCAGCAGCGTCTGAGACTTTGCATGCATAGGTGTAACTTTAGGGGGGTACGGAGGGGACTGGTCCCCCCACTTTTTTCTGGGTGGGGAACAGTCCCCCGCCACTTCAATAAAAAATAATCCATATGAAAGCATGAAGATACAGTAAGTGGGGAGAGCAGAGCACAGAGGAGGAAGAAGTGAACCCTTTGCCTCCTATATTTCTGTGCACAGTCCAGCACACTATGTATCTGGGGCTGTATCTTTCCCTCCCATTGTATACCACTTCCCCTATGCTCTGCTCTCATCAGAGAAGAAGGGAAGCTCTTGCCGAACGCCATCTGCACCAGACTACAGGAGACAGGTAAGGAGAGGACAAGAGTGCCAGGCTTTGTGTGTACATGTGAGTAGGGTATGTACTGTATATGTGAGATGTGTATATACTGTACAGCCATGTGACTAGCCATGTCACTTTTTCTCTGCACTTCCGCGCCGGGGAAAATGAAAGTGAATGGGGCCGGCCCCGCAGCATTTTAGAAGTACAGACTGGCCAGCATGTACTTCTAAAACACCCAGCATATAGCAGAGTACAAAGTACACCCCGCAATATGCCGTGTGAACATACCTTAAGAGGACGTTATTGAGGAAGATATGAATGCTGATTCTGGGGCGGAGTCAGTGCTGGATCTGCCTCAGAACTGACGTCCAATCCAGCAGGAAACTGATTTACATTATACTCCATGTAAAATCAGTATCGTTGTTTAGATGAAACTGATTTCACTTGAGTATTTTCGGTGTGTAATGTCAGCGCCTACACAGAATTCTTTGAGGTGTTTTATGCACTAACAGCACTAATGGATAGGAGGCAGAAATCTGCCTCTGGCAGTCTGGGTCGTTTGCTCGTTAGAATTCTGCATTTGCAAGCACCGAATTTCCAACAAGCAAACAACACTGTCAGTGCCGAAAAACCGTCATGTAAACCCACCCTACGTGTGTAATGTGTCAGTGTTCAATATATGTATATATACACACAATTTCTGGAGTACCTTGTCTAATGTAGCCTCTGGGGTACAGTATGTAATGTAATAATCTCTGGGGTATGGTGTAATATAATATCTGTTGTACAGTGTGTAACATAATCTCTGGGATATGGTGTAATATAATCTCTGTTGTACAGTGTGTAATGTAATCTCTGGGGTACAGTGAATAATACAGTAATATCTGGGGTATGGTGTGTAAACTAATCTCTGGGGTACAGTGGGTAATGTAGTAATCTCTAGGGTATACTGAGCAATGTAATATCTGGTGTATGGTGTGTAATGTAATCTCTGGGGTACAATGTGTAATGTAATCTCTGGGGTACTGTGTGTAATGTACTCTCTGGGGTACAGTGAGTAATGTAATTCATTTCTAGGGTTCAGTGCATAATATAATACATTTTTGGGATACAGTAAATTGTATTATTTCTTGAGTACAATGTGCAATTCGTTTGGAAGGCGCAGTTAGTAATGTAATTTCTATGTCTACCATGTGTCATATAATTAATTTCTGGGGTGCAATGAGTGATGTCATTTCTGGTGTATGGTATGCAATAAAATAAATTTTGGGGTACAGTATGTGACATAAGGGATTCCTAGGGGTACAGTAGGATTGGGTTATTTTATTTTCCTCATTCTTTTGTGTGTATAACAAATTTAATGGAGTAGTGATGGGGGATTGGAGGGGTTAAGTGAAATTTGCTGCATTGCACAAAATTTTTTTTTTTATATATCTTAAAATTTTTATTATAAATTTTCCAAACAAAAAAAAAAAAAATACATTTACATATGTAGCACGAGATGGTTATGCGGTAAAGTTAAAACCAAACAGGAGAAAACAAACATAACAAGCCAAGATTGTCACTAATCATATCTAGTCAGGAATAAGACATAAAAGATTGGTCCCAATGTAGTAAGACTTATATTATTGCATTTGCAAGGGCAATACAAAGAAAAAGGCTGATAATGACTACTTTAAGTAGAAAGTGGAAGGGTTGGCATGCATTAAAAGAGTTTTCCCATCATCATCAAACCTCTTCAAAAGACCCCTAAGTCAATTTAAAAAACTGGGATTCTGTCCACAAATTCCAGTTATGCTTAATTTTCGGGATCAAGTGGGGGGGAGTCACAAGGGAGGTTTCACAGCTGTATTGATAATTAACCCTTTGGATAACTTCCTTGATTCCTGGCAAGGAGGAAGATTTCCAATGTTTAGCGATAGATAATCTAGTTGCTACTAAAACGTGGTAGAAAACTGTTCTGAAAGAAGGAGGAAGCTCCCTTAGGTTTATGTCCAGGAGCGCTAAAGCAGGGGTAAATGTTAATTTTGTACGAGGCTAGTTCTGAAAGTATACTCCTCAATTTGTTTCCAAAGAGTTGAGACCTGTGAACAGCTCCACCACATATGTAGAAGGGTACCGTGTATCCACATCCCCTCCAACAAAGTGCTGAGCTAGATTGAGAAAGATGAACTAGGCGGGTAGGAGTCAAATACCACCTCAGATGCAGTTTTTTCGACACTTCTAAATGATTAATGCATCTCGAGTATTTAGTAGCCGCTGCAGAAGCTGCTAGCCACGCGTCGCTAGGGAAGCATTCTCCCAGATCCATTTCCCATTTGGTCGCGTAGTATGGTTTAGTTTGGGTTCCTTGCTGCACTAAAAGGTGGTAAGTGACTGATAGTCCTTTTTCAAAACCCTTTTGGCCCCTTAGGAAGTTAAAATATGAGGAGAATCTCTTAGGTTTGCTAGGCCAGGACCACTCCTGCAGTATATGTCTTACTTGTAAATATTTAAAAAATGTGGAGCGGTCCAAATTATAAGTAGACATTAAGTCAGTAAAAGTCCTAAGATGCTTGCCCTCAAAGAGTTGGTCAACAGTAGCAAGACCTCGAGCTATCCAGTCTCTCAAGGAAAGATGAGGAGAAGCTAGTTGGAGTATGGAAAGGGAGCAATCCTTTTTAGACAAGTGGATCCAACTATTGTGTTTAGCATTCTTAATCCATGCTTGGAAAGCATGTTGTAACGAGGGGACGGAAGGTAATGGATACTTGAGATTCAGGATTTCTGACACTAATAAGTCTTTAACTGTATAGGGAGTAAGAGGGGAGCTCTCCATTTGAGACCAATGGTGTGAGTTAGGGGAGTTCCAAAAATAAAAAAGGGGCTCTAATACAGATGCTAAATTATAGAGTTTCAGATTCGGAACAGACATACCCCCCTTGCTTAGTGTTAAGATATAAGTATTGTTTTCTACACCTTGGTTTTTTCCCACCCCATATGAACGCCAGGAAGATCGATTGGATTTTGTTGAGAAGGGAGTCTGATAGGATATATGGAAGGGATCGCAGTACATACAAAACTCTTGGGAGCAACAACATTTTGGTGACATTTATCCTTGCCATCCAAGACAGAGAAAAGCCGGATAAGCGTTTGGTCTCCTCTACCATGGAGCCATATAGTGCATCCATATTGATTTGTATAGTATGCTCTAAGGAGGACGTGATTTTAATACCTAAGTAAGTAATATAAGTATCAGACCAAATGAAGTTGAATTTGGATAAATGAGGTTTTTGAGATTCCGGTATATTCAATGGGAGAATATTAGTTTTGGACACATTTAGACGATAATAAGAGCTGAGAGAGTAAGTTTCCAGGACGCCTAGGAGGGCTTCCAGAGAACGTTCCGGGTCACTACAGACAATCAGAATGTCGTCCGCGAAAAGGCTTATTTTATGATTTAAGTTCCCAACATAGATACCGGAGATTGAGGCTGAATTCCTAATCATCTCCGCTAGGGGTTCTATGCACATGATAAAAATTAAAGGGGAGAGCGGACAACCTTGTCTTGTGCCATTGGTAATTGGGAAGGAGTCAGATAAAAATCCTGAGGCTAAGACTCTAGCTGAAGGGGCAGAATAAAGGGAAGAAATAGCTTTGAGAATGGGGCCTTCAAATCCAAATTTTAATAGTGTTTCAGTCAAGTATTCCCAATTGAGCCGATCGAAGGCTTTTTCCGCATCTAATGATAATAATATGGAGGGGATTTTGTCAGAATTTATTTTATGGATAAGATCCAGTACCCTCCTAATCCCATCGCGGGTTTGGCGTCCTTTGACAAAGCCCACTTGATCTTTATTAATGATAAAAGGCAGGATGTCATTTAATCTGTTCGCTATGATTTTAGCAAATATTTTTATATCACAGTTCAGTAATGAAATGGGCCTGTAGTTGGTTACTTTGTCAGGTTCCTTGCCGGGTTGGAAATAGTGGTTACCGTGGCATTGAGCATCTCTTGGGGGTTTCCCCTTATTAATAATGGCCTGGAAAGTATTGGATAGGTGAGGGGCCAAGGTGGACCAAAATAGTTTATAATACTCGTTCGTTAGGCCATCAGGGCCTGGTGCCTTATTAAGTTTGGAAGATTTTATTGTGGCTTCTATTTCGTTAATTGTAATTGGTTCATTCAAAACTTCCAGCTGGGAATTGGATAGAGTGGGAAGTTTAACCTGGTTTAAAAAGGAAGTGATGTGTGATCTATCAACTTTAGGAGTCTCTGGGTCATCTTTCAAGTTATATAAAGACTTATAATACTGTGCAAAGGCATTCGCAATGAGTTGAGGGTCGAATATCTTAGATTTGTCTGAATTAGTAATATAAGGGATTTTACTTCTCAATTGTAGAACCTTAACTCTGTTGGCCAAGATTTTTGAGGGACGGTCCCCATGAATATAAAATTTCCATTGGAGTCTAGACAAGTGGGCTTCATATTGATGTAGATATAGGGTGCGGAGCTTATTTCTAGCCGCAGATAATTTTTCTTTGATAAGAGGTGAAGGGTTTGACTTGAACTGTTTATCAAGAGAGGTTATATCTTGGAGAAGATCATTAATGGCCTTTTCCCGTTTACGTTTCTCTTTGGAAGCAAGTTGGATACAGACCCCTCTGATTACTGCTTTATGAGCACACCAGAGAGTTTCGGCTGACGGAGATGTTGGGGAGTTTATTTCGAAGTATTCTGTAAGCGCACGCTGAATCTCTGCGGTTATCATCGGGGATTTTAGTAAGAAGTGGTTAATTCTCCAAGGGCTGGAAGAAAAAGTTGGGGCATTATCGGACATGGAAAGAAAAATAGGTGCGTGGTCCGACCACGTAGCACACCCTATCTCAGCCTTCACAACATTAGATAAAGCTTTTTTATCTACTAGAAAAAAGTCAATTCTAGAATGGGTGTTTTTTGAGTGTGAATAAAAGGTGTAGTCCACTTCTCCAGCATGTCTATACCGCCACGGGTCATGTAGATTTTCTTGCCACAACAGAGTTTTTAGCTCTGGAGCATAATGAGAGGAACCCTTGGATCTATCTAGTAACTTGTCGACTACCATGTTGTAGTCCCCACATATCACTAACCTGCCCCTCGCCATCTTTTTAGCTCTAGCTATGGTTTTAGTGATAAAGGAGAGTTGACGGTTGTTTGGAGCATATAAAGTAAGAAACGTGTAGGGGATTGAATTGATATCACAGTTTAAGATAATGAATCTCCCTTGAGGGTCGAGCATGGAATTTACTAAGTGGAATGTTACCGTATTTTTAATAAAGAGCGCTACCCCAGCTTTCTTAGATGGAGATTCCGTGAAAAAGGAATGTGGGAAGCTTTTATGTTTCAATCTATAGGAGTCTGACGTTTGTAGATGTGTCTCTTGAACACATAGGATATCTACTTTCTGCTTTATAGCTTCTCTCCATAGAGAGGTACGCTTGTGTGGGGAATTAAGACCATTGGCGTTTAGGGACATAATTTTAATCCACATAGTGACGCAAAGAAGGGATAGTTAGTAATCTTATTCCCAAAACAGAAAAATGCAGAGTTAAGCAATCAACGATAAGCAGTGACAATTATGCTGATAAACTAATAACATGTAGAAAACCAATGTAACCCCAGCAAGGAGCTGGACTTGAAACTTCATGAAAAGCTCCTATCAGAAGGGACAGGTGTGGGGTAAAGTCCTTGGTCGGGAACCTGCAGAGAGGAGTAAGAACCAGACAACAAAAATAAAGGCACGTCTTTTAGGAGGAGGTAATCCGGTGGGACATAGTGTTTGCCAATGGTTTTGTTCAGTCTGCTGATCTTAGCTTAGAACGACGGGTCTTGTCGGACCAAATGGGTGTGATAATACCAGGTCTGTTGTCCCCTTTTTTTGAGGGTGTATTGGTGGGGGTAGAAATCAAGCCCCACAGTAACAGAGTTTCCTTGGCAGCCGATGGAGTGGTACAGATTACAGTTGAGGAGTCCTTGTTGATTACAAGCTTTACAGGGAAGCCCCAGTGGTATTGGATATTATTTTCTCTTAGAACCTTTGTGAGGGGGGCAAACTCTTTCCGGCGGAGCATTGTGCCCGCTGAGAGGTCCGGGTAAATTGAGATGTCTCTGAATCTCTCTGGCAGGTCGGCAGTGTTCCGAATGGCTTTAAGGAAGAGTTCTTTGGTTTGAAATAATGGATTCTAGCAATTACATCCCTGGGTAGGGAGGGAGAGAGGTGCTTAGGTTTGGGGAGCCTATGGATGCGGTCTATCATGAGGTCAAGATTTGAAGCCTCCGGAAGTGCCAGGGCCATTAGATCTGTTAAGAACTGGGATAGCATGTCTGGGGAGACCGATTCAGGAACACCACGGAGGCGTATATTATTACGTCTTGAACGATCCTCTAGATCAAGGACTTTGGATGACAGTTTCAGGACTTCTTCTTCAAGTGCAGCGTTGGCATCTATGAGAAGATTATGAGATGTGGCAAATTCCGCCATTTTCTTCTCCACATGCTCTGTTCTGGAGACAAGCGCTTGTATATCCATTCTGAATTCTCCCATCATTTCTTTAAAATCATTTTGGAGAGATTCTCTAAATGAAGCAAATAGACGTTGGAGAGTGTGTTCTGAAGTACAGAAGGAGTCTGCAATCTGCTGATGTTCCATATCTGTAGAGTCTTGTCTGGATGAGGCTTGAGAGAGAGTTGGGGATAAGTTACGCCTTTCCCTGCTCTGTGAGCGTGTGGAAGGAGTTTGGAAAAACTCTGTTAATTTGGTGGGGTTGGGATTTGCCAGTTTTCTTGGAGTTGCCACCCATTTGGTCGTGATAGGAAAGGTAGGTAGAAATATCACTTCTTCGTCTTCTTTTGTATATATTTGTTATTGTTTGTCTTTGTGTTTTTTTGTTTTTTTTTTGTTTGATTGCTTTTCCTCTAAATCTCCACTCTTACTTTGGGATCTAGGTGTCACTTGGGAAGGATGCACTGGAATAGTCTTTTAGACTTCTTTAAGTAATTCTTAACAATGACCTTTGATGAGAGGGAGCCCCCGGGTAGTGAGAGAGTTAATAAGTAGCTCAGTATATGCAGCAGAGAAGTATGTGATGATTTGACACTTTCTTATGGTTAAGGGCACAGGAGAAGCACTTTAGGATGTACTGAAAGTTATAATCAGTCCTGGAGAGTATGGCTGATCAGGTTATTTCTGAATAAGAAATTGCTCCTTAAAATAGGGAAGTTTAAGTGACTCCTAATAAAGAACGCGTTGGAGAGGTGCTGACATGCACTTTGCACTGTGGACTCTCCAAAGTTGTCCTTATAATTAAATCAGGACAGGTCAAAAGCTGCTGCTGTTGTAGAGAAAGCAATACAATATATTCCTTTTCTTTTCTTCAGCAAATGAGTGTGGGTGCTGATTGAGTAGAGAGGCACTAGTCACTGTGATGTTAGGAAGCTTATATGTAATTTACACGGCTGGAAATTGGTCTGGAAAGTGATTAGTTCCACAGGAGCTAATGATGAAAACCAATGAGGGGAGTTTTAGTCCCAAATCCTTTAGGGGTGCAGAGAGAGGCAATTCCTGTCTCCTTTAAACAGAGGAGTGAAGAGGGATGGGAAATGGCGGCTGGCCAGGGAACTGTTGTGCAGGGATTGCTGCAAAATGGCTGCAGCCACAAGGCTGGTTTGTGAGCCCTCAGAGAGTAACAGGGTCCTGCAATTTATCCAGTACAGATTTTCTTCAAAGTCCATCAGACATTAGATACACAAGAATAAAAATATAGGAGAGTGGAAACTGGTTACTTATCTGCACGCTGAGATTCCACGGCAGGCTGAGAAGGGCTGTCGGCTCACGCTGTCCCTGAGGAGGAAGCCCTGCGCTCACCTTCTACCTAAGAAGTCAGGGAGGGAGCGCGGGTCAGAGCTGCTGGCTGCTACAGAAAGTGTTCCTGTCGCTCTCCTCTAGCACGGGTGAGATCAGGTTGTCTCCACTTCTAAAGTGCAGCTCAATTAGGCTGGATTGAGGCCTACTGCTCAGAGTGCCTGGAGACCCGTTGGATTGTAATCCCAGCCTCAGCAGCGACTTACAGCTGATGATGGTGGTGTGAAGAGGGTCCAGACTCGGTACTGGTAGGATTTTGAAGGCAAAAGTGGGTTTTTTTGTGCTGTTTAGTGGTGTCCTCCTCAGAGCTCTCCTCAGATGCCTCTCACTCCATGCAGGTCCAGGCCACGCCCCCTGCACAACATTTTTTATTTCCATCTAGATGGGGAAATATTATAGGTGGAATGGCTCAGTTTCATTGCCAGGGCTCCTTTTTAGTCCCAGTCCAGCTCTAAACTTCAGTAATTAGAGAACCACTCATAACCTTATGTATTGCACCAAAAGTGTTTGCCATAAGGACTCCGCCCAGCCCTGCTGGAGGAGAGCACAGCACTCCCGCAGACCTCCTAGCTTAGTTCGAGGGGCGCTTCACTGTAGGGAGTGGAAGGGAGTGAAGGTAAGGGTAGGGATTGGAATTGAAATGGGAGGCGAGAGAAGGAGGGAGGAATAGGAAGATAGGGGATGAGAGGGAAAATTGGTCCCCCCCACTTGTTGAACCAAAGCGCCCTTGATTGCATTGATAGCTTGGTTTCAAGATAAAACACCCAAGTAAATACCATTGAATGGTTAAAATATTGTTTCCTGAGGTAATTTTAACTTGACCATTAAAGTCTGCAAGGATACCGCTTACAAATTTGGAAACCCTTTTGTACTTTTATACACCACGGTATATTCTAATCTTTATAATCAGTTTAAACTTAAAACATTTATGACTTTTCAGATTGTGGTGATTTGACTATTGGGACACCCAGTGATCACAAGAATCGGGTCCCAAATCCCTCACCTGCATAACGCTGTATTCAGATATGTTCATTGCCACTCTATTCATTGCCTATGGGACTCGCTAAGATATCCAACCACTCTACTTGTCTGTCTCCATCAGTCCTTAAAGGGGTGTTCTGGGAGTTAAAAATGCTTGTTCGTCCATCTGAGCATGATAGAAAATAGAAGATAAGAACCAAACTCACCTCCTGGATGCTCCCGTTCAGTCCCAGCGGCTCTCCCAGTAATCTCGGCTGTAGTTGTGGACATTCATCATTAAGGTAACAGGTAAAGCCAATCCCAGGCTACAGTGGTCACGTTCATTTGACGTTGTGGCCTGTGATTGGCTGCACCTGTCACGTGAATGTTGAACGTTCACAACTACAGCCGAGATCACTGGGAGAGCCGCTGAGACTGAAGAGGAGCATGATTCTGAGCATGATTCTAAATAGGCTATTCAGCATCCAGGAAAGCTGTGTAATGGGTTTCTGAGGGTTTCTGAGTTTTGTTTTTTTACAGGTTTCCCTTTTGGACTACGACGGATTCGGTGGGCTACGTCAGACAGCGTTGCATCCATTTCTTTAATAAAATGGTTAATGATGGCAGGTATCAGGGAGTGTTTATTTTAAATAAACAGTTTTCTTCTGTTTGTGTGTTTTTCATTTTATTCCAGTGTTAGTGATAGAGGTGTCTGACAGATGCCTCTACTATTGCTCATGCTTGATGTCAGTCAACGGTAGTTTTCAGCACCGCTAGGCTGATACTGACCCCCTGTCACTATTACCCCAGTACCTAATGCACCATGGGAAGAGTTGGGTAAACATCATAATCAGACTCCCTAATGTGATGGTCCATTTCTGGTGTGGCTGCAGGCTGGTATTTTTAGAATGGGAAGGGACCAGTATCGATAGACCTTCCCATTCTGATAGTGTCAGGCTGCAGCTGTGGGTTTTACCTTGGGTGGTTATGGAAATGAGGGGATCCTACATCATTTATTTAAAAATAATTTGTTCGTTTTAGATTTTTAGTAAAGGATGTGAGGTCCTCCCATTTTTTAACCAGCCCAGGTAAAACCGCCAACTGTAACCTCATATTATTAAGATTAAAAGGTTCAAGAATATTGGTCCTTTCTCACCCTAAAAATACCAGCCCACAGCTGTCCCAGAAGCGGACCATCACATTAGATCGTCCCCTTCTGACGGTAACCTGGCTCTTCCTAATACCCCTGATGCTTTGGGTACTGGGGTAATTGTGACAGGGGGTTAGTGTCAGCCTTTGGTGATAACAACCAACACTGGATGACACTCAGTCCGAGTGCTAGTAATGGAGAGGCGTCTGCCAGATCCTCTATTGATAACTCTGGAATAAAATGGTAAAAAAAACACAGACATATAAAATAATAAAAAATAAAAATAAAAAACAATGTATTTAAATAAACACTCCCCGACACAAGCCCTCATTCACCATTTTAGTTTAGAAATAGATGCAAAACTGATCTGACGTAGTCCAGCAAATTCATTAGTATTAAACTCCCTGAAAGTCAGATGCAGAGGATGGATTACAGGCCACAGCAGCACCACAATCTCTGTGGGGATGGTTCTTTGTCTCCCTCCAGGAGATTGTGTTTGTAAGTTATGGCTGGAAATCCTCTATCACCCCTGTGGCCTAGTGCCAACACAAATACAACCACCACCTAACACTCTGTGACCCCCTCATAACGCCTTTCACCCCATAGCCCCCCTACTCTACCGATTAACCCACAGGGAGTTTGTACAGAGGTGGGAACAGATAGGGAGGTGCTGTAAACGTGAGGAGTCAAAGATGTTTGTGTAGTTAATTCTGCAAGGAGGCAGCTTGACTGGAACAAATCGTCATGGCAATCTGGAATGAATGGAGAAAGGGAACAATTCCCATCACAGAAAACGACACCTGTGAGTCAATAAATGAAACTGCACTGTAAGCACTCAAATGTCTGCAGAGCCTGTATACACTGATAACTAACCCCATATGGTTAGAGATGGGCGAATTGATTCTAACGAAGTGGAATTCGTTTAGAATTTCAGGAAAACTTCGGTTCTGAATGAAGTCGAAGTTTGGGGGACTTCGGGTGAACAAAGTGTGCTTTTCATTGATAAAATGGCTGCGAGCACATGGCGCTACATGGGGCAAAGCACTCTGGGAGGAAGAAGGGCATAGCCTGCATGACATGTGCAGAGATAAAGCCAATCAGAGACCGGCGGGATTCTGTGACGTCACCGCACTATATAAGTCCGGGCGCGACGCTGGGAGCTCACACTCCTCTCACTGATCAGGGAAGGTGCTGCGGCGGCTGATTGTGATAGCTCTCACTGAAGAACTGATTTTTATACAGCGATATTTGTGGGGTGTCTCAGCTTCTCTCAGAGACTGCTTCTCTTAATGTTCTATTTCTGATTTTTTGGGGTATTGGATCTGAAGTCCAGTGTGCATTCACTGAAGCTGCATATACATTTTAATGCTATCTGCTCACAGCACATTGAATATCCAAGGGGGATCTAAGCCAGTTCCTGTTGTATTCATTTAAAAGAAACAGTATTTCTACAATACAAAATACCACTTATTTTTGGCTGCCCAATTCTTTTGCGCAATTTATTAACATCCAGGGTTAATTAAGCATTGTTTTTCTGCTGTGGTGACTCCAAATAAAAACCGTCTTTTTCACCGCAAAAAAAACACAACTTTTTCCGGTAGCATTAATTCACAAGGCGGAAGGTTAATTACCAATTTTTTCTCTTGTTGTGTAGTGTATAAAATCCGCCATTGTAACACGTACAAAGCTAGTCATAGTAATTGTGGATGCTCAATTCTTTTGCAACATTTTACATCCAGGGGTTAATTACGCGTTGTTTTTATGCTGTGGTTTGACACCAAAATACCGTGTTTTTCACCGCCAAAAAATACAATTTTCCTGTAGCATAATTCACAAAGCGAGGTTAAATTACAATTTTTTCTCTTGTTGTGTGTAGCGTAAAAATCCGCATTGTAACACGCTACAAAGCTATTAGTTTTTGGCTACTGCTCAACTTCTTTTGCGCAATTTACATCCAGGGGTTAATTATGCGTTGTTTTTCTGCTGTGGGTTTTGGCTCCAAGAAACCGTTGTTTTTCCACCGCCAAAAAATAAAATGTGCCTGTAGCATAATTCCACAAGCGAAGGTTAATTTACAATTTTTCTCTTGTTGTGTAGCGTAAAAAACACGCCATTGTAACACGCTACAAAGCTAATAGTTTGTGGCTGCTCAACTTTCTTTTTCACCGCCACAGAAGAAATTCTGTAGCATAATTCATATCCGAAGATTAATTAAGCCCTGTTTGTGCTTTTACATTCAGGTTAAAATACACAGAGTGTTTTAAACGCACATACAAGTCATTTTTCCTGGCCATTTGTGGAGTGCAGTTACGTCCAAGGGTTACCCCAAGCTTGTTACTGGGTTTCATTTGGAAGTCAAATAAAGGGTGTGTATTTATTCATATTCAGATTTAATCATCAAACAGTGTCTGTACATTTTAGAAAAATAAAAAGGCTCACTTACATGGGCTGTGGCGAAATTGTCCTGGAGAGACACGTAGCTGCAATACCGCTCTGAGCTCACCATCTGTACATTTTAGAACAAACAGTATGTCAGACAGAGAGGTGGGGAGGAGCTTTCACCTGCGAGTGGCGTGTGGCACAAAAATATCCTGGAGCCTGGCCCAGGACGCAGCCACAGCAAGGGGGACGTCGCAGCAGGGGTCACTCGGTGAGGCCACATCTGCCGCTGTTCATCTAGCGGGCCCCGTGTGCTGACTAAGCATCCGGAGGGGTTCTTGATTGGTTGACTAGGTCATTCCACTTCATCCAGATGAATCTGACAACCCAGCCAGAGTCGGTGGGAACGTCAGACACAACCCTTAGTTGGCATGGCCCGGGAGGAGCGGGTCAGCGGCCCTCACTTGTCATCAACCCGACTCTGTCCCATCCGTTCCCTCAGCCAGATATTCTACCTATGTGGTCTGGGCTCAGCGCCCTATTATAGCGAGGGTGCACATATTTGAGGAGGGTCTGTCAGCAGCTAGCTTGGCAGCGAAGAGAAATGGGGGCCAATATCCCCTGCTTCTTTGCAGGTTAGGCGGCAAAGTTAGATTGTGGAGTGTGGCATGCGACGGTCATGTTGTGAGGGGTCAGGCCTCTGCATACCAAGGACCGGTGATGAGGGGCAGCAGTGACGATGAAACACAATTTGATGATGATGTAGACGACCGCACTTGGGTGCCGGGTGAGGAAAGCGGCTTCATTCATCGTCAGGCGATTGTGGGCGTCAGCTTACGCGGTCAGGCATCGGCGCAGCCAGCAAGTGGGTTGTGTTGGCAGTGAGTCAGAGGGTAGAAGCAGGCAGTGTGAGGTCGGGAGCCATGCGGCCATGGTAAAAATACCACGTTTGCAGGGTCAAGAATGTAGCGGCACAGGGCTCAGCGAGGCGCGGCGGTAGTAGTAACTCAGTGGCGGGAGCGGGTTGGCGGTTAAAATCAGATACATCGGCTAGTAGTGACAGTTCTTTTGCTAGACACCGGGGAGGAGCCGAATATGGGTATATGTAGAATCTGGTAGGCAGAATGTTGTAGCGTGGCCAGGGAGCTAAGTTGGCACCACAGCCTGCGTCTACTCTTGCAGGTTCACCTTCCGGTGGCCTGGAAGAGAAACGTGGCTCAGATGTGGGGTCCATCCTGCAGCCGGCCGCAGCAACAGCTGCTGCACGCGCCCGATGGCACGGCATGCCATTGCAGCAGTCAAGGCCTCCTTCACCTCTGCAGAAGGGATGCATGTTTCTCTTTGCATCATCTCCGGGTCCAATGCTCCTGCTCCTCGTTAACTCATGGTGCCAGGCAGTGTTCAGCGAGGGATTTCAAAGAGATCAAAATAGTATCATCCCAACCATTCTAAGGTGCAGAAGCTGACCGTTGCTCCTGTCCTATGTTGTTGGACTGCAGATGGTCCCTCCTTTCCAAATGGTGGACTCTGCACCGTTAAGAGAACTTATGGCTTGTGCCGAAGCCGAGGAGAGAGTTCACAAGACGTAATTTCTTTTCCAATAAAAGGCAGTACCGACTTCTATATATATGTAGAACAGATGGTGGGCAAGTCCTGAGCTTATCGGTTTGTTCCAAGGTGCATGGCAGTGGACGTTGTGGAGCTGTAAACTACAGTCAGGGCCAGTACATGTCCTTTACGGCCCCCACTGGGGGAATGTGCTTCTGCCCAGCGCACGACAACAACTTGGACAAGTGAACGGCGCTTTCTCCTCCACCGTTGTCAATCTGCGGATCCTGCGGCCAATGTCCGCTTCTTCCTCCTCCACCTCCAGCAGCCACCATCTCGCCTCACATGTACTGCTCCATCCTACCAACATGTTGTAGGGACACAGCCGGGTGTCCGCAGTTCTACACCTGGCTTGCCTCGGCGGGATAGAGTCACACAGGGGAGGAACTGATCGTGTCATTGCAGCAGAAATCCGATGTGTGGCTTCTCTGGCCAACTGCCAAATGGAACCACGATGACGGAAATGGGAGGATATGGTATCCGCGCTAGAACAAGGAGGGATGTCCACTGCGCCCTGAATGGCGCACGTGATTGTGAAAAGGTTCCTGAAGTCTTCCACCGATCTTCAGAGATTCTGAAAATGGCCAGGAAACTGTGCATGCACTTCATCCATTCCTTTCAAAGCCAGGGAGGACACCTTCCTCGGAGTTGCAGCGGCAAGAACGGCTCTCCCCCGACCACACTCTGATACTGCGATTGTTTCCACCCATTGGAATTCCAGCCTGCCGTTGGCACATTGTTGGACAGACTGTATGAACAGAGGAGAAGGCCCATGATTATACGATTTTTTTTTTGTGATCCCAGGCGGACAGGAAGTACTTTCCCCCCCCCCTTGTGTAACTTTGATGTCAGCCAGTGGCAGCTCATGTTGATGACTCCTGCCTTTGGTGAGGCCATTCGAGGATATGGCGACGTTATTTGTCAGTCGCCAGGACTAGGGGATGAAATAACGTCATTCCACTGCTTCATGTCATGGAACAGATGCTGAAATAAATCTGTCTGGGCAGGGGACTGGAGACGTGGCCACTTACATCTCGGGCCACAGATTCCGGGGTTGGACTGAAATGGAGGAGGAGGAGGAAGGACATTGGGAGAGAAGCATTGTTGTGAAATGAGTTGATTTTCTACCAAGGTGACAAGAGTGGGGAGCTGAGCACAATGGCTTTTTTTTTTTGGAGGAGGTAGATGGAAGATGCGGGGACGAGGAAAATGACCGCAAGCACCGTTGGCCAGCTATACGTGGAGATGGGGCAGGGTAGCCCTTGAGTCACTTGTTGCTGTTGGCCACCAGCATGTGATTTGGCCTGGCTAGTGACAGCCGAATAGTCAGCATCCGGCCAGAGGGATGAATTATGGCTCTCCCACCCTATCTGGACCATCGCTACGGTCAAAATGGTGCTCCTTTTTCCTTGTATTGAGAGGGGAGGGACAACTCAAATACTATAGGAAATCCTCCGTAATCAGTGGCGCTTCCTATTGTGCGGCATCGTCCCTCTCTGACAGGCTTGACCGGGATGGGGAGTTCTTCAGTGCTCACGTTACTAACTGCCGCGGTGCTGGGGGAAGGGTGGGGGGTAGGAGCAGTTACCAGCTCCATCAGCAGCAACCTAAGTCTGGAGTCACTGATGAGCAGCTTCCTTCACCCGCCTAGTGAGGGAGGGCAGTCGCCTAGCGCAGCCGCAGGACCAGGAGCAGACCTGAACCAACACGTGGTGGCTACTTGGACAGCACTCTGCATCCCCAAGTTAGAAGATCCGCTGGATCTACTGGGCAGCCAAACTGGATGTGTGCCCAACTTGCCGGAGTTTGCAGTGGAGAATGCTTTTGTCATGCCCGGCCTGTAGTGTGGCAGCAGAGCGGGTGTTCAGTGCGGCGGGGGGCCATCGTTACCCCAAGATATCCCGCTTGTCCACGGGAAATGTGGAGACGATGACCTTTGTCAAGATGATCAGGCGTGGATCGGCCAGGATTTCCACACACCAATGCTTAGGCGTCAGGACTACATCAACCATGACGCCTCTCCAAACTTGGAGAAATGAGTCTGGATTCAAATACCTGCATCAGTCACTATTCTGATGCCGCCACCGCCTGAGGCCACTCTCTGCTGCCAGTTTCTCCATCAGCTACCACCATCTTTACCGGTTTGTATTGCCACCACACTCAACACTCTGTCCATTGTGCCACTCTTTGACCTCATGCTGCTGCTGATGCTGCTGGTTGCTTGGTGCGTGGACATCCAAACTGTGTCTTTGTGCCTCTCTCTGACCTCATGCTGCTGCTTGCTGTTGTCCCTGATCGATGCTGCGCGTTCACCCTCCACACCCTGATCATTCGTGCCCACTCTCTGACCTCATGCTGTTGCTCCTGCCGTCACCTTCCACTCTGTGGCCTACTACTGTTTTGCTACCTCCAGAATGTCTTTGTGCACTGTCTGACCTCATGTTTGCTGCTGCTATTGATGCTGTTCAACTCCACACTGTGTCATTGTGCCACTCTGTGGCCTACTCCTGTTTTTGCCCCCCTCCAGAATGTCATTGGGGCCATTTGTCTGACCTCATGCTGCTGCTGTGGTGCTGCCGTGCCCTACACACTGTGTCATTGTGCCACTCTGTGGCTACTCTGTTTTTGCCACTCCAGAATGTTATTGTGCCACAGTCTGACCTCATGCTGCTGCCATCACCTCCACTCTCTGTCATTGTGCCACTCTGTGGCCTACTCCTGTTTTTGCCACCTCCAGAATGTTATTGTGCCACTGTCTGACCTCATACTGCTGCCACCGTCACCTCCACTCTCTGTCATTGTGACACTCTGTGGCCTACTCCTGTTTTTGCCACCTCCAGAATGTCATTGTGCCACTGTCTGACCTCATGCTGCTCCTGTGGCTGCTGCCGTGACCTACACACTGTGTCATTGTGCCACTTTTGGGGGACTACTCTGTTTTTGCCACCTCCAGAACGTCATTGTGCCACTGTCTGACCTCTTGCTGCTGCTGTGGCTGATGCCTTGTCCTACACACTGTGTCATTGTGCCACTCTGTGGCCTACTCCTGTTTTTGTCACCTCCAGAATGTCATTGTGCCACTGTCGGGCCCTCATGCTGCTGCCGTAACCTACACACTGTGTCATTGTTCCACTCTGTGGCCTACTCCTGTTTTTGCCACCTCCAGAATGTCATTGTGCCACTCTCTGACACTCATGCTGCTGTGGCTGCTGTCGTCATCTCCACACTCTGTCACTGATGTTGCCACCTGAGCCCTCAGCTTGTTTTTTTCCAGCTGTCGCTGCCATGATTTTATCAGGCTACATTCCCCCTTCAGTTTTTTGGTCAGTTTTGCCCTCTTAAGTGCCCAGGGAATTTTATAGTGAAGCAATTCTAAGAGCAGCGGCAGTCATGTGCGTGTCATACTAAAACACAACATTGTATGAAGACCAAACCAATCTCCCTCTGCATATTTAAGCATGGCACAACATTCTACAGCATCCTGCAGGATCTGTGCAGCCTGGAAATAGCTGATTTTTAACGTGATTCGTCCCGAAGTAATTCGGACCGAAATTGATTTTGTCGGGAAATTCGGCGAAGTGACCGAATCGAATTTTTGAGAAATTCGACCATCTCTACTGGCGACCCAAGCACCTTTTTGTAATTACCCTCAGCCATCACCCCCAGCTCGAGGGCACCAAGCAGCCACCCCTGGTGGCCGCTAAATCACTTGACTCTAAGGAAGCCCCTCCTGAAAGAGCCACCCCCGGTCGCCAGACCAACCACATGTTCCATCATGTGATTATAGAGCCATAGAGGGCTATGACTCCCACCACCATCACCTAGCTCCAAGGACACCACCGCCACAGCAAGCATGGGTGACCTCCTCACACATGCGCCACACCCCACAGCTCCAATGCTCGCTCTACCCCCTCCTGAATCCCCAAAATCCACAGATCTGACCTACGGCGTTAAGGTGAACTCCATCGGCCCTCCAAAAATTGCCCTCGCCGTGCTCCAGCTCCCTCTGCCGAACAAAAAACCCGCCATTCCGCGCCACGAAACCCGAAATAGCCTTATTCAACTTAATGCGGGCCTTGTTAAGTCGCTCGACCGAGATTGCCCCACACCACGCCTTTCGGGGAATGATCTCTGACCAGACCAGCAGAATGCCAGGGAAAAGTGACCACAGCTGCAGTAAATCATGGCGAATGTCCCGGATCAAGTCCCGAACTGGGCGGTAGCCAAAATCGTTACCCGAGAGGTGAATCCCCAACACGTCTGGCACTCGATCCCACTGGGCAAAACGATGAACCTCTGGCAGCAGGTTCCTCCAAAGCATATCACGCACTCCCAGCCATCGTATCACAGCCACTTCTCTCGGCACACCCATCTGTCGTCCACCCAAGCGCAAATCCGCTCGCTCCGCATCCCAGAACACCAAGGAGTGTCCCAGGATCCACACCAGGCCAGGAGGCTTCGAACCTGAGAAGAAAAAACACATACCATGGAAAGGGAGGGGAAAGAAGAAACCAAAACACCAAGAAAAGAAGGGAACAGAAGCCCAGAGAGAACAGGAAGGAGAGGGATGAGGGGGGGGGGGGGGACCGACACTAGCAATCTATCAAATGAGGTCGAATATACAGCCGGAACCGTTCTGATTCCCAGCGCCCAATCCTCTTCACTGCTGCCGGAGAGAGACCTAAACTCACCGCCTCTGTTGCAGCACCAATCCGGAACGAGTGAGGAGCGTACCTGGCCGGATCCAAACCCAACTGGCCCAAACACCTGCGAAACACCCCCGTGAACTGAAAACGGGACAAAAAATTACCCCCATCATGTTACAACAAAGGTCCCGAAGGTGACTGGAACGCAGCTGAATACATCCTAAAACACCTCACCGGGCACAGGGTAGAGCCCGTTAACTCGCCCAAAACCACCACCTTCCCATGACCAAAAACCGTTTTGGATCATCGAATCCTAAACCGTACCCTATCCTCCAAGACTTCAATATCTTCCCAATGTAAACCCCTGCCCACCTTTCGGTTTGGCGAGACCAACTCCCCAATACGTAGAGCCCCGAAGAACGCCAAAAGAAAAAAAACCCCAATGAGGGGGGCGTGGCCCTGGACCGATGGAGTAGGCCCATAGAGGAGAGCTCCGTGGTGGACCTAAACTACCGGCCTATAACCCCAAAATTTCACCTAGAAAAGGAGACACGGTAATACAAACCGGGGTACCCAGTCGCGACACCAGCAAACTTTTTGACACGTACTGCGAGAGACGATTTTAGGGGAAAAAAAGACAGGGGCCCCAGCTGCGGGGGCGTACCCCCGCTGCACCCCCCGGAGGTGTAAAGGGTAATACCCCGCCTCCTACATTTCATTGCAGCGCTGGTGTGCGGCCCCGGAAAGTCCCCCACCCGCAGCGAGAGAGGAAAAGGAGAGCGTTAGCTCTGAGAAACTCCGAGCCTGAGTTCCCGGGGGCCCCTCAGGAGTGGGGGCTGGGGCCCGCCTCAGCATTGCGGGTGCAAAACCCCCTGCGATTGTAGACCGGCCCCGGGCCACTTATGGCGATTGGGACGGAGGAGCCCATCATACTGGCAGAAAGTCAGGAGAGAACCGGGCCCCGGGCCTTTTTTCACCAGATAGACCCCCGGCCCGCGGCCATTTTTTCTCATTTTCCCCCGCCCCCGTTCCCCAGAGGGTTAAAACACCCTGCAGTCCCGTTCCCCTCACGGTTTTGGGCATCCCTCTGCTTAGTTCTAGGAAACTAGCTGAAAGCTTTTAAAATTTTCTGCCAAATTGTGACCTCTCACTATAAAAAAGTAAGCTTTTTACATTTTTTTGTATTCCTCTTAACGGGTGTGAGCGGCCATTTGGGTCTAAACAAAAAGTTCTTATTAGGCTTATTTACTGTCTCCCCACATAGAAAGAAGCCATACTTCTACTTCGTAAAACCCTTGTGATTTGTGTCACTGAATCCTTTTTTCCTTATCTGCTCCAAAAAGCACAGCTCCGGGCTCCTTTACAAAGCCCTCCCTAACAATTGTGAGCGGCCAATCTGGGATAATACAGCAAAATTTTGTTTTAGGCTCACTTTGGTGATATCCCATAGCAGACGCCATACTTCTACTTCATTTTAACCCTGTGTTTTTTGCACAAAAGCCCATATCCTTTCTGCTTCAACAACACAGCTCCGCTGCTCCTTATACAAAAAGTCCCCCAAACTAAGGCTCACCTGTCTCTATAATTGTGTTATTGAAACCCCTTCAAGGTCCGTATATCAGTAGATAACATCCCTCATTCCCTTATGAGAAATTAAAAGAAGAGAGGGGAGAGAAGAGGGGGGGGGAGGAGGAGGGGAAAAAAAAAAAAAAGGGAAGGAAGAAAAAAAAGAGAAAAAAACCGTTCCCCGCAACCTCCATAATGCCTTTCCCGCACACAAAGAGGCTGTAAAAGTGCCTCCAAAAACCCAACTACAAACAAATAAACTTACCAATTTTCCCAAACATTCTTTCCGCTGCCCCAAACCCATGGAAGCCCATAATCCGTTCTCGCAACTATCAGCCCCTTCACCCAATCAGAATCGGTTGATTGGAACACCAGGAATTAAAGATTTAACCCCCAAAAGGGAATACCTCAAACGCTGTTCTATTTTTTTCGTGGACCCTTCACAAAGTATCAAGCAAATGATGTCTAAATAAAATCTGATATTAAAACCCCTAGTATCAGAGAGATCATGGGGAAAAAAAAAAAATGGAAGAACTCCCATTGCAAAATTGCTCATCGTTGCGAACCAGAGTAGAGGCGAAGCCCAAAAATTGTATCTAACTTTGGATCTGGAAATAGGCCAGAAGAAACAACATCAGAATTGAGGAATCCCCGAATCAGTTTAAATGGAGGCCCTTTCGCCATTCCTAACAGTAGTGGAAATTTGTTCTCCCGCGCTTCAAAAACGTTAATGATAGTAGGACCCGTTTTCCCCGAAACCAAAAAACATTTTCGCTACAGTTTCCAGGGCGTAATACCCCGTATCCTTCTTTAAAACCAAAGGTAATTCCCCTCAAGATCCTACAACCCCAATCCCCTCAAAAAGATTTGCCAGCCTGTCTATTTCCCCGGATCTATCAGGGGCACAATGCTGAAAAGAAGGAATTCCACCCTTCACAAAAATTTTAAAGAGAGACAACATAGGATACCATTGGGGCCCCCTTTAAACTGTGTTTTTCTAAAGTAATTTCCCCCAATTTGCCTCCCCCTGCGAAGCAAAGAACTCTCCGACCGGGGGTCTTTCTCCCCTCACCCACTTCTAACCCAGAAGAAAGGTCCAGCCGCCCAGAACCCATAGGTTAGGAAGACAAAAGGTAAAGAAAAACCTAAAGTACAGGGGGAAAATTTACCCGGGTGCTAGTGGAAAAGAGGTAATAACCCCATACCTCTTTTGTGTGCAGTGGATTTATCACTTTGTTTAGACCAGAAGCAATAACGCAACTGTGGTCCGAAAATAACAACTGATCAAAACCTGTTAAATGACTGATATACCTTGAAAGTGAGGCTATTTCTTTTTTTCAGGTTCCCCCGGGATTTTTAAGGGAAAGTCCAGCTTTCCCCCTCAGTCACTCAGGAAAGACTTGCCCCAGATCCATCCCCGGTACTTTGGAGATACCCTTTTCCTTGACTTTTCATGTTGGCTTTCGTACCATAGTTCTTGTTCCCAAGGTTTATTTTTTCACACCTCCTGTTCCCCGAGATCACAATGCTTAGAAAAATGTCAGGTTTAAAACCTAGTATTAACATAGTCACATGGGGTTTTTTAAAATAATTTTAAATCTTATACAATGTGATAAAATTTTTTGTCCCCTAAATTAAACGGCCCCCTTAATTCACCTTGCAAAAGGGGTCAGATGGGGAAAGGGAAATTTTTAGGTCGGGCCCCGAGTGATAGTCTGCAGGAGACTCACCTCTGCAACAGAGACATATTTAGGCTTTAAACATAAAAAATTTCCCCCTTACTCGTTCCATCGCGCTAGACCTTTAAGAAACCCGGTGTATCTGTTTTTTATCAAGGAACCCATTGCTTTAAAAATTTGTCATCAAATTATGATGAAAGGGTTTTGTTGTTATCTTACGGGGGATTTTAACCATTAAAATTTTCCATAGCGCTTATATGCTCCAAATACGCTCAGCAAATTTTTTCATCACCAAAACTCTACCCAAGGGCTAAGGGAATACTTGGGGGAAATTCGTTAATGGGGAGATTTTAACAAGAATAGATAAATCCAAAGAAAAATTGGAGGAGGGCACCAATAACCCCGAATTTTGAAACCTCATACTAGGGGAAAAAAACTTAATGATCCATGGGATCGCCCCCCAGGGGAAATGGACTTTACCCATTATCAGCGCAAAGAATCCCCATGCGAGGACTTGTTTATTTCCTTTTAAAATGACAGGCGCTTCAGCAGTTTAGTTCCTCTTTTTGGGCTTTAAAACCTGGTCCGCCCATGCGCCGGTACCTGGTATTAAAGGCATTTCCCCCCTCAACACCCCCCCTTTGGCCCCTCAAAAATTTATTTGCTCAATCCCCAAGCCCCTGGGGAAATACATACCCCTTATAGACTTTTTTAAAATAAATTCCCAAATCCCCCTTTTTTGCAGAATCCCTTATGGTGGAAAACCCAAAGCTTATATTCGGGTCTCTTTATTTCTATAGCGCAGGGGAAAAGAAGCTTGGGATAAGAATATAAAAATCTTTTGCCCAAAATTAAAAACTTTTTGCAGTTTAAAACATTCTTCGCAAAAATGTTAAAAGGAGTTAAAAACCAAAAGTAATGAAAAATTATACACTTGCAACAATATGAAAAAGAAACTTTAAAAAGATAAAATGGAACTTTTTTTTAAAGGAGAAGACCGAGTAAAATCTTTGGGCCCGGGGAGTCAAAGTAATACAAGCAAAGGCCACTCATCCTTAATTACCATACATCACAATCTAAGTTTTGTGATCCCCCACAAATATCGAATGCCTTTGCCAAATTTTTCAGCTCCCTTTTATAATTTAATCTAGACCCCACGGGTTCCCCGTGGTGAAAGACGTGATATCAATCCCCTTTCCCGGAGGGAAAACCCCCTGCCCTCCTTGCTTGACCAATTTCCTTGATCAACCAACCGATTATCCCCTTTAGATTGAGGAAAAACCGTACAACGTTTGAAATGTAACAAATCCCCGGGTCCCGATGGGTTCACAAAAGGTCTTTAAATTGTTTAAAACCTCCCCTCACCGCATTAACGAACTCTTCCAATCCCTTATTCAAAAAAGGGGCCCCACCGGAAATTACTTTGTGTCTATATCCCTATCCCCCAAACTGGGAAAGGCCCCAGATTTTGTTTCCAACTACCGACCCACTCTTCTAATTGGATATAAAAAATTTTCCGAAAAATCTTAGCGGATGACTGAACAATATTCTCCCATCCTTTATCCATATAGATCAGGTGGGATTTGTTTAAAAGGAAAGGCAGCCGGATGGTATAAAACGAGACTTTATCCTTCTAATTGCGTCAAAACAAAGATTGGGGCCCTTTTCTCTTCTCACTAAGGAGAAAAGGCTTTTGAAAAGTATCAATTGGAATTATATGAAAAAAGTTTTACAAAAATTTGGATTCGAAGGATTAATCCTGTCTGGCCCCTATTGTCTCTTATATTCCCGCGCTAGAGGTTTCGCATCAGGTTCCTTTCGATAAAAATTTTAATCACCAATGGACAAGACAAGGGTGTCCTTATCCCCACTTTTTAGATCTCTGTGTTGAACCCTTGGCCGAAAATATCAGAAAAAACAATAGTATCAAGGTTCACTTTAATAAGGGAAACCCCACAAAGTTAGCCTTTACGCAGAGATTTCTAATAATGACACAACAATGGTCTTTAATTCTCTCCCTCCTTATTTACTTAAAGATACACAAAATCTATCCCACTTAAACTAAATATAAAAAAAATCCCTCATTTACCCATGCATTTATACTCCATTAAAAACGCAGCTTCCGAATGTAGGCTTTGTTGGGCGTCCCACCTTCCGTTTTGGGTTAGAATATACCCGGGGCCTAAAAATACCCTAAATAGGGAATTGAATCATTACATCCTCTTCATGGGGGGAAATGGCAGATGCAAAATTTATTATCCTGGGGTAGCACAATAACCCTTGTCAAGATGCTATTTCCCCCCCGGGTTTTTATATATTGCTAGATCCTTACCCTTTATCTTCCCCAACTCTTTATTTAACAATATCAAAATCTTTATTTAAATTATATGGGGTGGGAAATAAACCAGGGGTTTTAAGGGAGTACTTATAAGGAAAAATGCGTGGCGGTTTTTCAGTCCCTAATTGTCACAGTATAACTTGCAGCGTTTTTGGACCTGTGTTTTTTTTTTGGGAAAGCCCAGAAACGAAAAACCCGGTTTTTTTTGAGAATGCAAAGTCCGGGGCTCATTTAAAGGCTGTTAATGGTATTCATTAGGGGGCCCCCGCCAATTATGCCTGCTATCCCCCAACACTGCAGCACAGACAGGTGCAAATTCGTTGTTGATAAACGGTTGGTAACCCCTTGACAGCGCCATTGCCCCCTTCAGCTGAAAATATTTTTTCCGACGCTCCCCAATTGCGCAAAGGATTCAAAAAGGAATCCAAGAAAAAGGAGAATTCTTTATAAAGGCGCAAGGCGGTTTTAAAAAGCTAGGAAAAATACTCAATCCCCCCAACGCCCCAAATTTTTGTGTACCTACGTAAGACACTTTATCCAGATCAATTCTCCTGCTATCCCAAACCCACTCCCCCCTCATGATTTCCTTTGGCAGAAGGGTAATAAAAAAAAAGGGCCCGTCTACGTTATAGACCTTAAAAAGATCAGACCTAGATGTAAAACCTAAATAGCCTAAAAAAAGGGAAAAGGAACTTTCCCCAACATACTCTAAAAAAATGGATTCAAGCAGCTAATGTAGTCCCAAACTTTCAATGCGAAATCTGTGAATTACTAGGAAATCCATCTTCGATGGGATTGACCCCATGTTTGAAAATTCCCCCCTGCCTTTAGGATTTCGCATCTCTTTTGGGACAATGCGGGGAATAAGAGGATGCAATTAATGTGGGGGAGTTTCCAAAACTACAACCCCCTTTGGAACCAGGTAGAACCTCTTGCACACATTTTTCAATGGCACATTACACTCTCCCGGAGCTAGCGCTATTAGACTTTCATTCCATGACACCCTAATTCCCTTTCCCCCATCCGTCTCCCCCGCCATTGCTGCCGAAAATGCATTGGAATTTGAAAATCCGTCCCGCCTAATTTAAGAGAGTTTAAAGAAAAAAAAAACAATCCACTGTGAGACCATTTGTTATACCCCCACATTTTTTTTGGCAAGGTCAGGAATAATTGGTTACCCTGGTCTTCCTCAGGTTACTTCCGTTAAGATAATCCTTACAGTATTATTGATTTTGTTAAGACGTCACTACGAGACCTCTTGCATTGTTGCATGGATAGATGTATTTGTTACATAAACTTGGTCCTTCTTTCTTATGATGACATGTTGCTGTCAAGAGTATCATAGATATTGACAACTGATTCATTTGGGTACTTGGTATTTGTTACTCCCTCTGATCCCCTACCCCTCTTCCTCCCCTCCCTCCCTTGTTATTGTGCACCTCTGTAATGTTCACTGTTATAATACTTGAGAAAATAATAAAAACTATTAATGATAAAAAAAAAAGAAAACGCCAATCGAAACAATCGCAACTCGGTCGGAGACCGGCAAACCTGCTCCAACACCACGCCCAGGCATTCAAGCAAACGGAAATCCAGAAGGCCGATGGCCATCCGGGCCGCCCTGCCCCTTCTGAAAACCCCTTACCACCTGTCGAACAATAAAGTCCTTAGTGCAATCGCCCTCCGCCCAAAGCTTAAAACCAAACGCCAATGCAGACAAAAAACGGTTAACCCTCGACACCGACCAACCTTCTCTGGAGACATGACCTAGAAAAACAGCACAGCACCCAAGGCCTATCAATCTCCCGCATCACTTTGCCCAGCCCTTGAAGCCACACATTACAAACATTCCACGCTGCTTCATAGGCCACCCATGTCTTCTCAGAAAGGGATGCCCGGATTAAGCTGCTGGCTTCCCGTTGACCAGATCCCACAAGTGCGCCGGACAAGGCAGCCCCGTGACCGATGCTCCTGGCGCCAGCTCCCGAAAGAGGTCCCACTGAAACCAAGACAAGGCATCCGCTAGTGAGTTATTCACTCCCGGAACGTGTTCAGCCACCACCCACGCATTAAGAGCCAAACACCGCAATACTAGCTGATGCAAAATACGAACCACCGGAGGAGAGGATGGCGACAAATTATTGATGGCTTGCACTACCCCCATATTGTCGCAGTGAAACCTAACCTTCTTATCCCGAATCCTATCCCCCCAAATCTCCACCGCAACCACTATGGGAAACAACTCGAGTAAAGCCAGATTCCGCACCAACCCCGATTGCAACCCAGCCCACATGCCAACTTCCAGCACACCACTCCCCTTGCGAATAGGCCCCAAAACCCATGCTACCAGACGCATCAGTGAAAATATCCACCTCCGCGTTCATAAAAGAATCCCCCAACATAAATGAACGACCGTTGTAACATTCCATAAATTCCCCCCACACACGCAAGTCCTCCCTCAACTCCCCAGAGAGCCGCACAAAGTGGGGCGGCGCCCGCATTCCAGAGGTAGCGAACGCCAGGCGCCTGCAGAAAACCCTGCCCATAGACATAATGCGACAAGAAAAGTTAAGCTTGCCCAACTGGGACTGCAACTCCCGAAGCGGAATCTTCTTCAGGAACATCGCCCGCCGCTCCTCCAAACGCAGGGCCTCGAGCTTCTCCGGGGGCAAGCTACAAGTCATGGCCCGCGTGTCAATTCGAATCCTCAAAAAATTCAAACAAGTGGCAGGGCCTTCCATTTTTTCCAGAGCCAAGGCACCCCAAACTGCTCTGAAACCAACTGCATTGTCCGCAACAACAGTTCACAAACATTGGAGCCTTCAGGCCCAATGCACAAAAAATCATCCAGATAATGGATGATCGAAGGAACCCCTGCGACATCCCGAACCACCCATTCCAAACACGAACTAAAAGCCTCAAAATAGACGCAAGAAATTGAAAAGCCCTTTGGCTGGCACCAGTCCCCAAAAAAAAACCTCTCCCAAAAACACCCCAACAACTGCACGCTGTCGGCATGCACTGGCAATAAGCGAAACGCCGCTTCTTTGTCAGTTTTCGCCAACAACGCTCCCGAGCCATAACGCTGCACCAAAGATTAGCCATATCAAACGACGTGTACGCGACTGAACAAAGTCCCGGATCAATCCCGTCATTAACCGACTGGCCCTGAGGGAAGGAGAGATGGTGAATGAGTCGGAATTTTCCCAGTTCTTTCTTGGGCACCACACCCAACGGGGAAACAATTAGAGGCTCTACAAACGGACCAGCCATGCGCCCCAACGAAACCTCCTTCCCCAACTTTTCAGACACCACCTTCTTGTGCTCCAAGGCTGACCGCAAATTCTTTTAGGAAAAGGGGACTGTATGCCCAGGAGATGGAATACGAAAACCATCCCTAAAACCATGCTGCAAAAGCTCAGCAGCCTCCCTATACCTGTCGAGGTACCCCTGCATCCTTTCCACCTTCACCGGCATCTGACCCCTGCCCACCCGTACCTCCCCCTTTCCCTTTTCCCTTCTTTGGACACCGGGACAAACCATGGGACCCGGCATTGTACCCGGAACAGAGGTACTTAAACCTGCATCCTCCCCCGAATATACAGTGGCCTTCATTAAAGAGCCAACACAAACCAAGTTTTTGACCTCCTGACGATGAGGAACCACCAGAGGCTCTGCCCGATTGGCCGGTACCCCCGGCCCCATTCCTGAAAGGGCTGCCCATATCGCGAGGGAGCCATCACCCGCAGCCACAGACTAATATCTTTATGATCCCAACGAATGGATGGCCGCACCGCCTTCCGCTGCCGGAACTGTTCATCGTACCGGAGCCAAGCCTGACCCCCGTAGACCCGATGCGCCTCCCCGATCGCATCAAGGTAACAAAAAAGGGCGGAGAAATTTTCCGGAGCCTTCTCCCCAATTACGCTGGCCAAAATGGCAAAGGCCTGCAACCAATTGGTAAAGGTCTGCGGAATCAGCTGTCACCTGCGCTTTTTCTCCTTCTTACTTTCCTCCCGTTTTCCCTTGTCCAGATTGAACTTTTCCAAAGGGAGGAGGGAAAAAATCTCGACATATTCGACGTTCCAAATTTTTTCCCGAACCTCCTTCTTCAAATGCGTCCTCAGCGGGCCCTCAAAGCAAACATACACCTTCCCTCTCGCTTTGTCGTCCAACCGGACTCCATCTCCCTGAACCTCCTTATCCGTCTGCACCGAGACTGTAGTATCCCGAGCCACCGGAGCCTGTACCCCGCTAACACCCACGCCAACTGCCGCACCAGACACCGCGGCCAATGCTGGGCCCCAAGCACCCACAGGAGTGCAGACACCCGCGCCCCCTTGACTAAAGCGCGCTAGCAATTCCTGTACCCCATCCGCCAACCCCTGCCAACCTGAAGCCTCCCCCCCCCCACGCTACTTGACAATGTGGACCGGGGCCCGTGGCTAGGCACTGCGCCCTGCGAAAAGAAGATAGGAGTAAACGTACAGTACAGATATGTATACTAACCCGGCTGGGTGGGTGCTGTGCGCCCACCCGCCGCCGGCACCGATCCCGGTCGCCGATCCTCTGAAGCTGGGATCCCGCTGGCCGGCAGTAGACTGGACACGGACGGGGATCTGGAACCGGAGCCTCCACGCGGAGTTGTAAAAGCTTCTGATGAAGAATGCGGGGACCTCTCCACCGCCGCCGAAAATTCTACTGTCAAGTCGTCAGGGCTGACCAAATGTCGCCCGCTCCACTCAACCCTGCGGCCATCCGACGCCGTCGCACCCAGATCCCACCGAACCAGGCTGAGCCCCCCGGCCGGCATATCACCGGGGCGACCCGCCACTGCTGATACCGCTGAAGAACCAGGAGGCGCAGCAGGTACCACCACTACTGTGGAGTGAGGCCTGCCGCCCTCCGCCGAGCCCGCGCGCGGACTGGAATTCCTCCCAGCCCGGTGTCTATTCCCTGTGGCCACACAAATAGACCCCTGGGCTGGAGGGTCCCTGGAAGGGCTTCCTCTGTGCCTCCGAGCTCTGGGAGTAACCTCAGGGCTCAGGCGCTGCGGCGGCACTCTCCCAGCGCCAAACACCGCGGCCGGCGCCTCAGTTTCATGCAGTGCCTCCTCTACCTGCCTCTGGAGCCAGTCGCCTCCTCGGGACCCGGCCGCCGCCCGCAGCCAGTCCAATAGCTCCTCTATTCCGTCCATGGTCCCCTGGGCGCGTCTGCTTCCTGCGGACGTGCGGCTGGCTTAAAGCCAGCCCTGCGCGAAGCTCCGCCCATCCGGGCACGGCATGTAGGGTCATGGGGGGATTCCTCCGCCTACGCAGGCTCCTGCTCCGGCTCCCATCTGGCCTGGCATTTCAAGCTCACACAATATCCTTCATATCAATTCTAAAATGAGTCATCTCTTGCTGGTCTATACCACTACATTTAGCGATTTTGCTAATTCTTCCTGTAACAGTGCAATTTAATACCTTTAAGACTGGTTTTGTATTAGAAATACCAGTTCAGTTTCTTGCAGATGAGGTTTCTTCTAAACCTGCACTGAGCTGACGCGTCATTACTAAAGTGGCTGGATTAACATATCAGCTTTATCAGTATTATACTGGGACCATCAGAGGCAATTATACGACCTTCCCACAGTACAAAAGCTCTGCTATTATTGCACACAGAGGATATATATCAAATATTTTGGACATATGCCAAAAAGTGACAAATGTCAGTAACCTATTATAGCTAGCAGTATTGCACTGGGGTACTTGGGGCCCAACAGTGGAGTTCATTCAGAGGCCCACCAGTTGAGTTGTTAATAGTGATGATTCAATGTGGGGTGGTGCAACATGTTAAATTGCGAGAGTGCGATTTAGCTTAGAAATCGGCTTGAATTATCACCATAACTAGTATAATGGGGAGAAGGAGGCCTTCTAGCAGGCACGCATGCACACAGGCACGCACGCCTTATGTGCCTAGGGCACCAAAATGCCTTGTCTCTGCCCTGCATAAATCTATTTGCGGGAAAGCACCTCCAGCTAGGACGTATAGGTACGTCCTATGTTGGGAAGGGTTTAACACTTGTGGTAGAGTATTTTTCATAACCTGCTTATTGTTTCCTCCTAAACCTACCTATTCCTGCTTTGCAGCTTGCATGCAGTATTTTGGTATTAATATACAACAGTCAAATGTTATGGATTTTGCTCTGAGATAACACAGAAAATATGTCTTTTTCTGACACAAATGAAATACAAAATGGTGCTTTAGGCCATCCGAATACTCCATGGTGGAGCATGTTGTTAAGTGATACAGATGTCCATTAAATTTCATGCTGATATCTCAGGTCCATTCACCCATACAAATGTCCCCATTATGGATCCACCCCGGTATCCTTTAGGACGTAAAATGACCAAAAAACCAAATTTTGGTGTTTGGAAATTTTTTTCTTTTACGGTGTTCAGCGTACGGGATAAATGATGTTATATTTTTATAGATCGGACTTTTTCAGATGCGGCGATACCAAATATGTGTAACTTTTTTATTATTTTATTGTTTTTATTTGTAAAATGGGAAAAGGGGCGGGATTTGAACTTTTAATACTTTTTTTATACTTTAAAACTTTATTTCTTTTTTTTTTTTACTTTAACATTGAGTCCACCTAGGGTGCTTGACCATAGACAATGCATTAGACTGTACCAAAATGGTGGTTTGCCCCACTTCCTGTCTGCAGCCGGAAGTGGGGCAAACCAGGACATGGCACAAGACTCCCCACTGCCATGTCCAGGCATCAGATCGCCGCAGTTATGCTGCGTCGATGCCGATCGCCCTGAAGAACGGTGTGCGACACCACTCTTCATTCATTTAGATGCCGCGGCCATCTTTGCCACGGTGTCTAAGGGGTTAAACAGCATGGGCAGGCGACGCTGCCCACTCGCGCTGTACCGGCCGGTTGTTAGCTGCGATCAGCCGCTAACACCCGCCGGCTGTGCGGGGGGGTCGCGGAGCGATCCCCCTGTAAAGCCCCTTAGGGATCCTGGGACGTACTCACACATCCAGGGTCCTTAAGGGGTAAAATCCATATTTTGGACGGCAGAGTGAAGAAACTACTGCAATCATAGTAGTGTTTTTTATTTACTTTTTTAACATACCTTACCGTGCAGTATTCGTGACAAGTTAGTTTTACTATGTAAGTCGATACGATTACGGTGGTGCACAATTTATATAGTTTTTTTATGTTGTAGTGCTTTAAAAAAAAAAGGATTTTTATTATGTAAAGCAATATTTATGTATCGCTATATTCTGATAGCCATAACTTTTTTATTTTTTCATATACAGAGCTGAGCAAGGGCTTTTTTGCAAGATAAACTGAAGTTTTAATTGGTACCACTTTGGTGTTTATATTAGCTTTTGATCGTTTTTTATTCCGTTTTATGTATTGCGGGATGATCAAAAATGTGATGGTGATGTGATGGTTTTTTGTTTTTTTACAGCATTCATTGTGAGGGTTAATTAACATGATAGATTTGATAGGTAGGTAGGTCGTTACACATACGGTGACACCAAATATGTGTACTTTATTTGATTTTGATTTTTTTGGGGCGATTGACGCTTTTAAAGGGGAAAAGGGCAGTGTACATGTTTTTATTTTGTGTTTTACTTTTTTTTACCTTTCCCCAGAAGGGACTTGTATCATTCATATTCAGATCAATGATACAATAGACATCAGTACATAGCAGAACTGCTATGTAATGGTCTCTATGGCAACTGTCACTCACCTTGCCTCGACATGTCCACAGGGCACTGCCAGGCATGGTGATGTCACAGACAGCCCGGAAGCTATTGTAAAGCTTCCGGGCTGTCAGGTAAGCAGACAGCAGCAGCAATTGTGCCACTGCTGCTGCGAGGGGAGACAGAAGTAGCACCCTCCTTCTGTCTTTCCCTTATCTGCGGTGATCTCGATAGATCACGGCAGCTAAGAGGTTAATCACCCGCGGCCGGAGCTCATTACAGCCATGGGTGATGCAGCATGAGTCCAGCTGTAATATACAGCTGGTCCCATGTCGCGATTGTGCGGGCCCTGCTGGACACACCGGTACATCCTATTTGGAGAAGGGGTTAATTAAACAATATAAAAATTTTAACTTTGGAAAAAAAGCAGCGACCAATTATGGTTATCTTTATTAAATCAAACAAGCTGATTCCAAATTTATATTCAGTTTTTCTGTAGCCGGTCACTTTTTTTGTAACTTTATGAAGAACTTTAACAATGGTATAATCTGATGCATACTAACAAGCCTACTAAACATGTTTATTAACATCAAGTCACATCTAAATTGCTAACTATACCGTGATATCATAGATCCCACAGATGATTAGAATAGTTGTTTAAGAACCAAAAGATAAATCGTTTATAGCAAATTCAAAGAATTTCTTCAGTTACATTGGCTGCAGTTCGTAAAAGATAATGCTGCTCATTTACGAGACACACCATTGATGTGCTTATGGCAAAAGCAGTAATGCATGGCCACATCATTAATTATGTCGGCATGAGACATTGGGCTCAAACTGAGAAATTTCACGAACTGCACTCAAATTTATGCCAATCCCAAAACGAATACTCTATTAATCCCTCGGCAGAAAACCAACAGAAATTTTCTGAGGCACAAAACCTTTTTAATACTTTACTTCAGGACGAGGCCAAGACCCATGTAAAAACCTAACAAAATAAATTTTATAGATGGGGAAACAGGATGGGGCAAGCAATGTCTCTGATAGTAGCCATAAAATCCCCCACCACAGGGGAAATCCTTACTGATCCCCAGAATATTGAAAGAAAGTTTATGGATTTCTATGAATCCCTGTATAGTGCTACTTCCTACGACATCCAGAGGGCCTCCACTTTTTTAGACTCCCTTAATATGCTGGGCATTATGGAGGAACAGCAGTTGCACCTGGAGGCAGCAATCACAGAAGAGGAGGTACGCTCAGTGATCACAAGGCTGACGAATGGCAAAATCCCGAGGCCGGACGGGTTGTCGGCAGAATTCTATAAAATTCTAAATACAGAGGTGGCTCCCCAACTCACAAATGTATGTGATGACATTTACCTACAATCCACTGTGGTAGACTCCTTTTATGACTTGCGCACCATAATATTACTAAAACCACTGTAAGATCCAACCTGCTAAACCAGGATTATAAAATCCTAGCAAAATTTTGGCCACTAGATTACAAAATCTCTTACCACAAATAATCTACCCCTCGCAAAATAGATTTATAGTCAACAGGCATTCCACTAAGAATGTTAGAGCGGCGGTGGCAGCAATATCACAGGCCCGAACTGACACACACTCAGTATCCATGCTCCTAAGTTTAGATGCCAAGAAGGCCTTTGACAAAGTGTCCTAGCCGTTTCTGGATGCCACCCTACTGAGGAAAGGCTTCGGGGACCTTTTCTCCAGCTTTGTTGATCACCTGCAATCCAACTCCACTACCTCATTACTCATGAACAATGATAGTTCTCCAACTATAGATCTTTTTAGGGGTACCAAACAGGGCTGCCCATTATCACCCTTGCTGTTCAACATATCCATCGATCCACTTCTTTATCATGTTTCCCAATCTCGTCTTTACCAAGGCATTTCTTTCCATAAACAAGAGATAAAAGTCTCAGCATATGCTGTTGACCTTTTTTTAATGGTGGCTAACCCATGGCAGACACTGACCCCAATACTGGAAGATATACAGGCAAGTGCTCCTGATCAGGGTACACTGCAAATGTAGATAAAAGTGAAGGCATGCTTTTAAAAGGACCAGCTACCTGGTCTGCAGCCCATGCGATCCACTGGTGCACATCAGCGCTAAATACCTAGAGGTATGGTTAACCAAAATACCAGCAAACCTTTACATGACAAATATATCTATATTTATCTGGTCTGTCAGCGGGGGGGGGGGGGGGGGGGGCTGCTTAGCGACACCATCCAGTTTGTCACCAAGCCACGTAGGGGCACTACATATTTATATATCTATTCTCTTTACCGAGAAGCTCTCAAACACTATGAAGGGTTGGTCCAAGCTTCCGCTCTCATTTTCTGGGCGATGCAGTCTTATTAAAATGGTGGAGTTCTATGTACTATACCTATACTATACCTTTTTCACATGCTCCCTATTTATCTAAGGTCGAGGGAAGAGAAGTTCATAAATGCGCAATATAGGCAGTTCATTTGGGATAGTAAAAGGACACGCATTCCTCTGCTCATACTCCAACAACATAAGCTTAAAGGTGGTTTGGGGTTCCCTAACATGCATGTATATAACTTGGCGGCCCTAGGCCGCTTCCTAGCTGACTGGGCACAGCCCTCGGACATCTTTACAGTCAATTCTCTGGATCAATGGGGTCTGCCTGATATTTCCCTTATGAACTTTTTACATCTACCTTTCGACAAGATACCTCATCCAGCGAAAAATAGCCCTATGTTAAGGCTGATTTGGTGAACATGGAGAAAAATAAGACAGTTAAAACATTTAAATCTTGACTACTCCCTGCACCTATTTCTCCTACAGAACCCTGGTTTCTGAGAGGGTAAGCCACATAGAGTGTTTAGAGTATGGCACACATTAGGTTTACAACAAGTGAAACACTTTACACACCCTGACACAAGGAAACCATACTTAATTTCTGAGCTCCAACAGATTTTCCCATTGACCCTGATTCCTTTCTTTAACCACCTACAGGCAGTCAGCTATGTAACTAAGGGGATACAACTCATAAAACCAAAAAAATGGGAAATGTTCTTTGACCACATACTTGTAAAGCCACACACAAGGCACTCACATCTGTAACCATCTATCAATATCTTTTGGACAATACTGACTATGAATACTCAGAACTCAGCCCGGCAAGATGGCAGAAGCGGGACACCACCCTTATGCCACCCATAATCTTAGCAGCATTAGAGGATGTCCACAAATTCTTGCCAGATTTCTGGAGATGTTTTTGAAGGTGGGGCACAATGCATAAGGAGGTACCGCATGGCGAAGTTTGCTACTGACCAATGCTTCAGCTGCGGAGTTCCGACCTGTACCACTGCCTATGGGAATGCCCAGTAATAGGAATTTATTGCAACCAGATAGTAAACTACACTAAGAATTTCTTGGCTTCCTCCTTCACACCATGTGCTTCATGGGCCCTGTTCGGTTTAATTGATTGAAAGGAACAGGAGATCACCAACTGCTGAAGACATGGAGCCAGAAGTTCACTCTGATGCTTAGTCAAATACAAATCACGAACAAGATCATTCAGATCAGGTCCTATTATGAAGTATGGTTTACAGTCAGTATCTCCCAGCAACTCATAAATTTCATCAAGACTTTCCTTGTCTGATGCAGAAGAACTGCCTGTGCTTGGAATTTCCAAAGGAGGTTCAGGAACTGGGAGTTCAGTTGAATGAGCCACAGGATGAATGACTGAAGGTAGATTGGGATAGACAATAGTTTTCTTACTCTTACAATTGCGACCTGATATGTCGGTTAAACACAAGTAGCAGTCTGTGAAGTGATGTTAAGCTCTTGCCACACCATTGGCACTCCAAATTGTAGTCCTCCACTGGACCTGTTTGCCCATACCGACAGTGAACTAGCACACTTCACACAGCATATGTCAGGAATGCCCCTGCGACCCTCGTCCCGGGTCATGGGCGCATCCGTGCCCTGACGCTGAGCGGCGCCCCGTCCCACACGTCGGGTCCGGGGTCCACTCACCCCCCTCTCACTGCCGGCGTTCACTTACCCGGCCATGCTCCTGCTCTGTCCCGTGGCGCGTGCGGCCCCGCTCCCTCGGGCGCGTGCGCGCCGGCACTGTGAGTTTTAAAGGGACAGTGCGCCGGTAATTGGTCATTGCCAGGCACTGTTCCTATTTAAGTCCGGCCTCTTCCTGGCAAGCAAGTCCCACCAGTGGAAGCGACCTAGTAGATTCCCGCCACAGGAAGTCCATCCCGCTTTGCGGCGGGCTCTGGTGAATACCGGGACCTACTTAGATTCCGCTACCTGGTGTGGGCTTTCACCATCGCTTGCGGTGGTCCAGTGGATCCACTACCAGACCGTTACAGTAGGATCCGGCCATGGATTTCGCCAAGGTGCCTTTACCGAGTGTCGCCAGCATCACCACCGTCATGGTCAAGCAATCGAAGCAGATCGCGCAGCAGGTGCAGCAGCTCGAGCAGCTCTCCTCTACGATGCAGCAGTTCATCGCCACTCAGCAGCAGCAGTCGGCTGCAGTGGTTCCCCCCGCGGTTGTTCCTGCCTCAGCGGTTCCTGTGGCTCTGGGGGGCCCCAAGCTTTGGCTGTCGCTCCTGTCCAAGTACGACGGGGATCCGAAACTCTGCAGGGGGTTCATCACCCAATGTTCTATGCACGTGGAGCTGATGGCCAACCAGTTCCTGTCCGAACGTGCGTGCAGTGGCTTTCGTGGTCAGCCTACTCTCCGGGAAGGCCCTGGCATGGGCTACACCTCTGTGGGACAGGAACGATCCGGTGACGGCGGACCTACAGTCGTTCCTTAGTGAGTTCCACAGTGTGTTTGAGGAACCAGCTCGTGCATCCTCCGCGGAGACAGCCCTCCTAAACCTACGTCAGGGGGATCTGTCTGTGGGAGACTACGCGGTACAATTCCGCACCTTAGCCTCAGAACTGTCATGGAACGAGGCCGCTCTGTGTGCCACCTTCAAAAAAGGGCTCGCAAGCTGAGTAAAGGACGTCTTGGCCACAAGAGACATCACATCTTCCCTCAGTGACCTCATCTGGTTGGCCACCTGCATAGATGTGCGCTTCATTGAACGGGAGGAGGAAATTCGGCAAGAGCGTCAGCTAGCCCAACCTCGCCTGGCACCGGTGTTCCAGAGGCCTTCTGCGCCCAAGTCACCAACACCCACCAAGGAGCCCATACAGATTGATCGGGCTCCACTCACTGAGCAAGAGTTGGCCCAGCGTCGGCAAAGGAACTTGTGTCTCTACTGTGGCAGCCCAGAACATTTCCGGAGGAGTTGTCCCAAGTGTCACCTAACATGCGGGAAACTCCAGCACCTAGGTTCTGTGGGAGAGGCATTCCTAGGTGCAAACTCCTCCTCTCCACTGATGCCAGTATTGGTCGTTTCTGAAGCTGGAATCTCGTTCCAAGTCCCGGCGTTTCTGGATTCGGGCTCAGCCGGGAACTTTATCCATCAGTCACTGGTGAAACAGCACCGTCTTCCGGTGGCCCGCCTGGAGAAACCGCTCGTTATCTCGTCTGTCAGCAGGGAACTGCTTAGCGACACCATCCAGTTTGTCACCAAGCCACTGTCCCTGTAGTGGGGGCACTACATAAGGAAGAGATCTCCTTCTACGTGTTGCCTCGCTCCTCGTCGGCGGTTCTCCTCGGACTTCCATGGCTCCACTATCCTATGCTGGACTGGACGTCTGGAGAAGTAACTCGTTGGGGTCCCAACTGTCGGGGGCGTTGTTTGGTGGCACCTCGCCCGGTGCTTTCCTGCTCCCGCTCGACCCTTCGTGAGCCGCTGCCCGGTCTGCCACCCGAGTATCTGGAGTACGTTGACGTGTTCTCCAAAAAACAAGCCGAGAGTCTTCCTCCGCATCGTCCTTACGACTGCCCGATTGACTTACTGCCTGGCACCAGTCCTCCTCGGGGCAGAGTCTACCCCTTATCTGTTCCAGAGACACAAGCCATGTTGGAGTACGTCAAGGAGAATCTCCGGAAGGGGTTCATTCGAAAGTCCTCTTCTCCCGCGGGGGCAGGGTTCTTCTTCGTAAAAAAGAAGGACAGTTACTTACGGCCCTGCATAGACTACCGGGGTCTGAACATGATCATGGTGGAAACCGGTACCCTCTGCCGTTGATCACAGAGCTCTTTGACCGTGTGCGGGGCGCAAGGATCTTCTCCAAGCTGGATCTAAGAGGGGCCTATAATTTGGTCCGAATCCGCAAGGGCGATGAATGGAAGACAGCCCTCAGCACTTTGAGTACCTGGTGATGCCCTTCGGACTATGTAATGTGCCTGCCGTCTTCCAGTAGCTCGTAAATGACATCTTCAGAGATCTTCTCTACACCTGCGGAGTGGTTTACCTATATGATATCTTGGTGTACTCTCCTGACCTCGAGACCCACCGCAGTCATGTTCGTCAGGTGTTGAAGCGTCTCCGAGAGAACCATCTGTATGCCAAGCTAGGGAAGTGCCTCTTCCACCAAACCAGCCTTCCGTTTCTGGGATACGTCATTTCGGACCAAGGCCTATGGATGGACCCAGCGAAACTGTCAGCCGTGTTGCAGTGGCCACGCCCAGTCGGCCTGCAAGCCATACAGCGCTTCCTGGGGTTCTGTAACTACTATCGTCAATTTATTCCCCACTTTTCTACGCTAGTGGCCCTGATAGTGGCGTTTACAAAGAAACACGCTAACCCCCGCAGCTGGCCCTCCGAAGCTGAAGAGGCATTCGCTAAGCTCAAGTCTGTCTTTTCCACAGCATCTATCCTTTCGCGGCCGGACCCCGCGAAACCCTTCACATTGGAAGTGGATGCTTCATCTGTGGGGGTCGGAGCAGTTCTCATGCAAAAAGGGCCCATGAGCAAGACCGTAACGTGTGGCTTCTTTTCCAAGACGTTCTCCTCGGCCAAAAGCAACTACACGATTGGCGACCGGGAGCTATTAGCTATCAAGCTTGCGTTGGAGGAGTGGCGTTTTCTGCTGGAAGGTGCTCGCCATCCCATCCGCATCTATTCGGATCACAAAAACCTCCAATACCTCCAGACGGCTCCGCGACTTAACCCACGCCAGGCTAGGTGGTCGCTTTTCTTCTCCCTGTTCGACTTCCAGATACACTTCCGGCCCGCAGAAAAGAACGTGAAAGCCGACGCCCTCTCCCGTGCCTCCGACGTGGTGGGTGAAGAGACTAATCCGGAGCACATAATTCCCCCAGAACGTCTTATCTCGACTGCTCCAGTTGACCTGTGGAAGGTTCCTCCGGGGAAGACCTACGTAAGATTGGCTCTCCGCAGACACATCTTGAAATGGGGACATTGCTCCTTGGTGGCCGGTCATCCCAGCGCCCGAAAAACGTTCCTCTTGATATCCCGGTTCTATTGGTGGCCTGAGCTCGTTAAGGATGTCAAGGATTTCGTTCAGGCTTGTAAATCCTGTGCCCGCAACAAGACGCCTCGTCACAAGCCGGCAGGCCTACTAAAATCCACTAAACCCCTCCCCAACTCAACCATGGACCAACATTGCTATGGACTTTATAACCGATCTCCCTCCTGGCAACACCACTATTTGGGTGATCACAGATCGATTCTCGAAGATGGCCGTCTGCCCCCCGCCTGGCGGAGCTATTCTTTCATCATGTATTCCGTCTGCATGGGCTCCCTCAGCAAATCGTCTCGGAACGGGGGGTCCAGTTTCTTTCCAGGTTTTGGAGAGCCCTGTGTGCCCAACTCCAGGTAAAGCTCGACTTCTCTTCTGCTTACCACCCTCAGACGAATGGCCAGGTAGAGAGGGTCAACCAGGTCTTGGGATGTTACCTACGCCACTTCGTCTCTGCACGCCAAGACGACTGGTCCAACTTGCTACCATGGGCGGAATTCTCTTATAACTCCCTAGATTCAGAGTCTGCGGGGGTCTCCCCCTTCTACATCATATACGGTCTGCATCACTGCCCACCTCTCCCTCTGGCATCTCCATCCAAGGTTCCGGCGGCTGACGCACTGGTCCAGGACATGAAGACCATCTGGTCCCAGACCCGCCAGTCTCTGCTCCGTGCTTCCGAGCGCACGAAGACTCAAGCCAATAAACGAAGAAGTACCCCTCCTGTATTCTCCCCAGGTGACAAGGTGTGGCTGTCAGCCAGATATGTCCGCCTTAAGATGCCTTCCTACAAACTGGGACCCCGATTCCTGGGACCCTTTGAGGTCCTTAGTCGCATTAACCCGGTCTCCTACAAACTCCGGCTCCCTCCCACCATGCAAATTTCCAAATCTTTCCATGTCTCTTTACTAAAACCCCAGGTCCTTAACCGTTTCTCTCTGAAGTCTGTCCCTCCTCCGTCTGTGGCTGGTGCTCCCAATGTCTTTGAGGTTAAGGAGATCTTGGGTATGAGGAGAACTAGAGGGAAGCGATATGTTTTAGTTGACTGGAAGGGATTCGGGCCGGAGGAAAGGTCGTGGGAACCGGTGCAGAACATCCTGAACCACAGCATCATCCAGAAATTCCTCCACTCCGGGAAGAGGGGAGGGCCCAAGGGGAGGGGGGGGGGGGTACTGTCATGGATGCCCCTGCGACCCTCGTCCCGGGTGCATCCGTGCCCCGACGCTGAGCGGCACCCCGTCCCGCACGTCGGGTCCGGGGTCCGCACACCCCCCTCTCACTGCCGGCATTCACTTACCCGACCATGCTCCTGCTCTGTCCTCCTCTGTCCCGCGGCGCACGTGGCCCCGCTCCATAGGGCGCGCGCGCCGGCACTGTGTAATTTAAAGGGACAGTGCGCCGGTAATTGGTCATTGCCGGGCACTGTTCCTATTTAAGTCCGGCCTCTTCCTGGCAGCCTTGCCGGATCCTTAGTGCTCATGCCTATCGAGAAAGCGTTCCAGAAAGACTTGTCTTGTCTCCCGTGTACCGAACCCGTCTGCTCCCGTTTACCGACCACGAATCTTGCCCCTTGTCCTGACCTCCTGCCTGTCCCCGACTACGAGCCTGATTGCCGATTCTGTACCTCGCCTACCCTTGGCCGCCACCGCAAGCAAGTCCCGCCAGTGGTAGATTCCCACTGCAGCAAGTCCATCCCGCTTTGCGGCGGGCTCTGGTGAATACCGGGACCTATTTAGATTCCGCTCCCTGGTGTGGGCTTTCACCATCGCTTGCGGTGGTACAGTGGATCCACTACCAGACCGTTACAGTATATATGAGGCACCCAGTTCTTATCCTGGTCAGGCTATGTCTGCACCTCTTCAAAGTCAGATTAGCCAGGGGTGCAACTACTGGGGTAGCAGAAGTAGCAACTGCCACAGGGGACGGGCTCTTAGGGGGCCTAACACGTCTGCTACCCCAGTATTTCTGCTCCTGTGCCTGCCGGCAGTGAACATAACAGTTCACTGCCGGCGTGGCGGAGCTGCGAGGTCCAGCGCATCCTGCCTCTGAATGTCCGGGCCCTCTGGCCCGAGTGTTAAGATGCAGGACCACCCGGTGTTAGCAGAGAGGAGCCGCCTGCGCTGCGCTCTGCTAATCTGCCTGCTAGGCCTTAAGCCTAGCAGACCCCGGCCCGCAGTGCTGATGTGGGCTGTGCGATGACGTCACATCTTCGCGCCGCCCGCACCCAGCACAGACTGGTCGGGAGCTGAGCTGCGAGGGAGCATGGGGCAGGTGAGTAAGTGATATATTTATTTTTTTAACATTAATGAAGCCTGCCTTCCTATATGGGGCCCCCTATACCGTACCCTAAGCCCCCTGCCTGCCTATATGTGGATCCTATAACCCGTCCTAAGCCCCCTGACTGCCTACATGGGGTACCTATAACCTGCCCTAAGCCCTGTTTGCCTGTATGTGGCCCTTATAGCCTACCCTAAGCCCTGCCTGCCTGTATGGGGCCCCAATAGACTACTCTAAGCCCTTCCTGCCTGTATGGGGCCCAAATAGCCTATCCTAAGCCTGGCCTGCCTGTATGGGGCCCCATAGACTACCATATCTCCTGCCTGCCTGTTTGGGGCCCCGATAGCCTACTCTAAGCCCTGCCTGCCTGTATGGGGCCCTATAGACTACCATATGCCCTGCCTGCCTGTATGGGACCCCAATAGCCTACTCTAAGCCCTGCCTGTCTGTATGGGGCCCTTATAGCCTACCCTAAGCCCTGCCTACCTGTATGGAGCCCCTATAGACTACCATATGCCCTGCCTGCCTGTATGGGACCCCAATAGCCTACTCTAAGCCCTGCCTGCCTGTATGGGGCCCTTATAGCCTACCCTAAGCCCTGCCTACCTGTATGGGGCCCCTATAGACTACCATATGCCCTGCCTGCCTGTATGGGACCCCAATAGCCTACTCTAAGCCCTGCCTGCCTGTATACGGCTCCTATAGCCTACCCTATGCCTTGCCTGTCTGTATGGGGCCCCTATAGCCTACCCTATGCCCTGCCTGCCTACATATATGGACCCTATAGCCTACCCTAAGCCCTGCCTGCCTGTATGGGACCCCCTATAGACTACATAAGCCCTGTCTGCCTGTTTGGGTCCCCTATAGACTACCCTAAGCCCTGCCTGCATATATGGCCCCTATAGCTACCTAAACCCTGTCTGCTTACCTATATGGCCCTATAGCTACTTAAACCCTGCCTTCCACTCTATATGGCCCCTATACCCTGCCTGCCTATCTATATGGGGCATTATAACTACCTAAACTCTGCCTGCTTATATGGGGCCCTATAGCTACCTAAACCCTGCCTGCCTAAATGGATCCCATATAGCCGGGGGGGGAACAAGTGGCCGGGAGAAGTCATTATGGCAGTCTGGACCAGATGCAGAACAACAGGGAAAGTCAGCGACTTGTCAGAGAAACGTCACCTGTGAGTCACAAGATATAACTGCACTGTAATCACTTATATGTCAGCAGAGTCTGTGTACACTGGCATTTACCACTATATGGTCACTGTATGGGGGTAATATACAGTCTGTAGGTTACCTGTGTACACTGGTATCTACCACTATATGGTCACTATATGGTAGTACTATTGGTCTTTGTAGACTGAAGAGTAATAGTGTAGGGGTATTTTTAATTCACTATGTGTTTGTAATTTGTTGTCGTCTTCTGGCGGTATTATCGGCTCATATGTAGTAGTGTTATTTGTATTGTTGGTCTTGGTATAATCGGATTTTTATGGTAGCAGTATGATGTTGATATGTATGGTGAGGTATCTGCCCCTTGTATTATCTAGTAACTCCATGTCCCGTTAATGTTCGTGGTCGGGGAGGCGGGTGAGGGGGGGTAGGTTGTCCCATCCAAAAGTTTGCTCTGGGGCCAAGGCTTCTCTAGTTACACCCCTGAGTTAACCAGCGGTCGGACTTATTTTTACAATTTCGTGGCATCTTATATATGCAGCTTTAATTCAAGTTATTATCTGGAATTTTCTCTATAACTAAGTTTACTATCTCCACTAGTATCTGCTTTACCACTACAACAATCCACTACAAGAGAATGTAATACTGCAGTATCAAGACGCTTATATATCCACCAGATAACCTTCTAGCTAATTCGAAAACCATCAGTTAACTACGCGTAAGTTCTAGCATATTCTATTGTTGATCAGTTCAGATACGTAGGGAAACATGTATGAAAACTGTCTAGGTCTAAGACTTTCTTTGTTGCCTATAGCGACCAATCAGAGCTCCCCTTTCATTTCATATAGTTCTCTGAAAAAAATTAAAGGGAAGCTCCGATTGGTTACTATGGGCAACAAAGAAAGTTTTAGACCTTGACAGTTTTCATACCTGTTCCCCATAATTTCTTTGCTATTGATAACCACATAAAGTAGCTTATGTACTGTATATAGGCCATCTACAGAATGCCATTTTGCAACAATATGTAGTTCTGGTAAACAAATCTTCTTTACAACAAAGTGATATATTTTAAATTTAATCAAATTACATACAAAACAATTATTAGTACAATTAGTACAATTAGTACAATTATTAGAATTTCTATCTTTGTGTTGAGCTGAAAGCCATTTTGAAGAAATGCGTTTACCTGAAATTGGTGGGTCGCACAGCAGAATGGGTATTATTTTTGGAACTTGCATGTCAAAATACATAATATAGTGCCACTGGCAATTTTTATTTTTTTATGTTGTTGTACAGTATTACCTGAAAAAGACTTACAGCCCTTTTTTGTAGATGGGAACCACATTTGCCTTGCACCAGTCCCTTGACACTAGATCAGTGAAAAAATGTAAATATGCTAAAGAAATGTTATTGATTATATTTATTATATTTTAATACTTTTGCATAACTTAAGCTTAATATAGCTGAAATAGTTTTGCTTTGTTTTTTTGCAGGACAACTTGTAAAATTTTATTAGCCCCATTTTTGGGTACATTCAGTTTATTTTTCTCAATGCTTCGCCCTCATATACACTGCTCCTCAAGATTTCCCCCTCTTTTTCTCAGACTGCCAGATTGCTACCTATGGTTCTCACCCTCCCCCCTCCCCCCACACACACTGCACCTCCTGATTCCTCCTCTCAGACTGATTTATCAATTATCCTACCATGTGTGTAACTATACTAGTAGTAGCCACTGTGGTGCTAAAAGGTTATAGGGGCTCATCAGGATGCAAGAACATTGTACCTTTTTGTAAGGAATAACAAGTTATTGGCATCCTGCTATCTAGCACTACTACATACACTATATAAAAAGACACATGTGCATGTTTTTCTCACTATATGACATGAAATCAGAATAAACCTTACCTGTTTTAGGTCAATTAGGATTACCAAAATTATTTTTATTTGCCAAATGCCAGAATAATGAGAGAGGGAATTTTTTAAGCCATTTTTATTACTTTCTGAAAAGTCAAAAGTTTACATACATTTAATTAGTATTTGGCAGCATTGCCCTTAAACTGTATGGCAAACGTTTTGGATATCCTTCCACAAGCTTCTAACAATAGTTAGTAGGAATTTTGGCCCATTCCTCATAATAGAACTGGTGTAACTGAGCCATGTTACTTGCTCGCACCTGCCTTTTCAGCTTTGCCCATACATTTCCTATAGGTTTGAGATCAGGGCTTTGTGATGGTCACTCCAAAACATGGACTTGGTTATCCTTAAGTCACTTTGTAACCAGTTTGGCAGTATGTTTTTGGTCATTGTCCAATTGGAAGACCCATATCCACCCAAGCTTTAACTTCCTGGCTGATGTTTTGAGATGTTGCTTCAATATTGCCACATAATCTTCTTTCCTCATGATGTCACCTATTTTGTGAAGTGCAACAGTCCCTGCTGCAACAAAAAAGCCCCACAATTTGATGCTGCCACCCCCGTGTTTCACAGCTGGTATGATGTCCTGAGGCTTCCAAACTTCTCCCTTTTTCCTACAAACGTATTGATGATCATTATGGCCAAACAGTTCAATTTTAGTTTAATCAGACCACAGGACATGTCTCCAAAAATGTAGGTCTTTGTTCCTGTGTGCATTTGCAAACATTAATCTGGCTTTTATATGTTTCTTTTGGAGTAATGGTGTCTTCCTGGCAGAGTGATCTTTCTGCCCATATTGATACAGTACTCATTTCACTGTGGACAATGACACAATCTTACCAGCTTTCGCCAACATCTTCCCAAGGTCTTTTGCTTTTGTTCTTGGGTTAATATGCACATGTTGGACGAAAGCACGTTCATCTCTGAGACACAGAACCTGTCTCCTTCCTGAGCGGTATGATGACTGGATATTCCCATCTTGTTTGTACTTGCATACAATTGTTTGTACAGATGAATGAGGCACCTTCAGGTATCTGGAAATTGCACATAAGGATGAACCAGACTTGTGAAAGTCCACAATATTCTTCCTGGTATCTTGGCTGATTGCTTTAGACTTTCCCATGATGTTACACACAGATGCCATGTGTTTCTGGTGTGCATTAAAAAAAAAAAAAAACATCCACAGGTGTGTCTCTAATCAACTCAGATGTTGCCAATAAACCTATCAGAAGCTTCCAGAGATATGATATCATCATATGGGCTGTCCCAAATTGTTTAAAGGCATAGTAATACTAGTGTACGTAAACTTTTGACTTTGCAGAAAGTAATAAAAATGCCTCTCTCTCATTATTCTGGCATTTGGCAAATATAAATACTTTTGGTAATCCTATTTGACCTAAAACAGGTAAGGTTTATTCTGATTTCATGTCAAATAGTGAGAAAAACATGCATATGTGTCTTTATATAATGTATGTAAACTTATGGTTTCAACTGTATGTAGATTTACTGATATATGGTGCTATTATCGACACTTTTAATTATTGCTACTTATGCTACCCTTCAGTTTCTTGTCAGAAGGTGGGTGGCGCCATTTTGCTATGGGACCCTATAAATTCCAGTTATGCCCCTGCATCGTACTCATGTAATCAAAACACATAACTATTTCCTTATTAGTCATTGGGGATGTGAAGGATTCCTTGCTGATTTTTGTTGAAGATATGTTGTGGACTTCTTGCAGATGACCCTTACTGACTTCAATATGGAAGTCCAAATCTGCAATAAAAATGCTTTGTGGAGGATTCTGTTGTGGAGTGGCAGTGAAACCCATAACTGTGAAATTTAAATCTGTTTTTTTTTCATATAAGTAATAAGTAGCACTAAAATACACAGGGACATATCCAAACCGAAAAAAAAAAGATTTGTCGGTGCAGATCCCCTTGAGGAAGTGCTGCAAATCTTTTGCAATGGGAAATCTTTGGTATTTCTGTCCTATGTAGTTAAGTAATTTAAACTTTTATGGATGGTTAAGTAATCAGCCATCCCCATTTGTACTGTTATCTCTATAATCTAACAAATATCTCACTGCTTTTATGATTATAGTAAAAATATTGGTATTTTAACACTGGATTTTCCTCTTCCTACATAGTCCTATGTATGGATATTTCATAAAACCAATGTTTGTATTAGCTACTTTATTATGTAAGTGGATTTTCAGAAATAGTGCTGACGCTGAAATTAAATTTCACTGTACAATATTTTATGCATTTTGATAACACTCTGAGTTGATAATTTACGAAGTTAAAGGGGTGTTATCGTTTCATTAAATGGTCTTCAGAATAAGGGGACAGTGAAAACAAGCAACTTTGCAATTGGATGTCATTAGCAAAGCTGCCTTGTTCTCACAGTGTCCCTTATCTTGTGTTTTTATTTACACTGATATCCAGTGTGGGTCTAATCTCTCCTCCTTGAATTTCACTAGCTGAGAGCTCATTTACATTCTGTACAGCCCCTGGGTCGATTCACGGGCTGTACAGAATGACTCAGAGTTAGGGGCCCTAGCATTTTTCTGTCTCCACACCTAGCAGAAACAGACTTCAGCAGATTGTACAATGAGAAAACATGACAGTTTTGACCCTGTGCCTAACTCTCCTGCATACACGCAGATCTGTGCCTTTCTTAGAAAGCTGTAATACATCTCCAGCTGTGAGAGGAGATCAGTGCTCAGATTAGATTGAATGCAGACTGTGGTATGTATGCAGCTCTTATAAAATAAGACTGATAGGGAGAGACACAGTGATATGTGGACTCAGAGGGGAGGGGGGGGGAGTCTCAGGCCAGCAGTGAAGGGGGATGATGTCATCCAGCTGGGAGGGGAAGAAACGCCCCTGCATTCACAGAGTTGAGAAGCTCAGAGCAGTGTGAATGAGCCGAAGTAAGGAAGCGATACATCCCCTTTAACTTTCAATCATATGTAAGACTGCAGACAACACATTCTGATGATAACACAAGCAACGGTTCAGTTGTTAACTAAAAATTACCACACAATGTTTTTCATTAACTCCTACCTGCCACAGCAATTTTTGGTTACATCGTGGTTTGTTTTTCCATCCCCACATTCAAGAGCCATAACTATCTTTCTGTGTACATAGCCATATCAGTGCTTTTTTCTGTAGGACATATTTACTTCTTAAAGGGTTGTTCCCATTAGAGCTTTTCAGTGCTGCAAGTCAGCTTACAGCTTGCTACAAGTCCATTAATTTCTTACAGGGTCAGGCTATATTTGGAATTCCCATAGAAATGAATAAGGAGGACAAGCACAATTGTCACCCTCACCATTCTGTGAGATGGTCAGCTTGTAGCAAAAAGTGCTTATGGTATCAATTATTGTAATATAAACTGCACTGGAGAAAAAATATTTGTAGGTTGGAATGGGAAGAAAAATGACATTGTACCATTTCTAGGAAATTTAGTTTTTATGAATTGCACTGTGCAGTATAGCTCACATGTTAATTTTATTCCGTGGCACGGTACAATTTCTGTGATACCAAACTTATGGAGTTATTTTAGGTTTTGCTACTTTTTTTGCTCTGTTTTAACACTCTGAGACCAATAAGGCCATGTCCCCACTGCACAGGTTTTCGGCTGGTTCTTCAGCCGGTTTGCGGTTTTTCAGACCGCCTGAAAAACCGGCCGAAAATGAGCACAATTGTGCTCTATGGAAAACCCATGCAGCAGTCCCCACTGCACGGGTTTTCCGCCCGGCGGTTTCCGGACGGAACATGTGCATCTCAATGGGAGGGGGGGGGGGCTGTTCTCCCCTCATCGTGGAGAAAAGCCGTCCCCTCCGCGGCCGTGGGGACGGCCGCAAAATTGGACAACTACCAGCCAGCAAACTGGCCGGTATTTGTCCACTGCCGTGTAAACGGCCCCTAACTGTTTATTTTTTCTGCATACTATTTCCGGGCTCCTTTTTTTACAGATTTAAGTTTAGTTGAGGGGGTTAAACAAGCAAAAAATGAAGACTTAGACTCACCTGTATTCCTGTTTCTTTAAAATCTGCATGACAATAAACACCTTCCTATGATATGATACCAGAAAAAAAACATGAAAACCTTGACCAAATTGTATTCATGTAGCATGCCCATGTTCAAATTGGCCATTGCATTTAATCTTTAATGTCTGGTGAAAGTATGGTTATTTTTTAGTGGGACAGCCTTTCAGATCTATTCCAATGACGTAAAGGCTCTTTTCCACCAAGGATGTAGAGACTGCCCCAGCAGGGTAGGCTTCTAGTTCTTCCGAGATAGATTTGTTTAATACCATATATGCTTCAAATATAGCCTCTTTGCTACCTTCTTACCTCTATTCCTAGGAGGGAAAATTGAATAAAAATGTTTTATTCTGGGGGGCGTGGCTTGGCATGCCAGAGAGCGGCAGCAAGGAGTAGGAGCTCCGTTGAGACTGGACTTTTGAGCCACTGTTAAGGCACAATGAGCCCCAGAAAGGCTAAAAAGACCCCCAAGGGTGCAGGAACCCGCCCAGCACCAGATGCCTGCATCTCTAATTATTTTACTCCACTGGTGGGCCTACAATCGGCAAGTGAGTCTGCCCCCTCATCCCCGGAGGGGGCGCCATCTTGCCGGCGCACATGTGCAGCGCTGGACTTACCCGCGGCTTCTCAGCAGAGGAGCGGTCGGCGCCGAGCCAAGCGAGCGGAGCCGAGAGAAGTGGCGCGCACTAGGAGGCAGGAAGACTGTCAGCGGTTTCTACCGGAGCTGGAGAGTGCCGGAGACCGCAGCGGGTCAGAGGAGGAGGAGCGCGTACTACTCCCTGCGGGGAGTCGGTCCCGGAGCTCCAGTGAGTGCAGGGAGAGCCCGGAACTACCCGTTCAGAGTCAGGAGAGCGCATCCCCGAAGGGACTGATGGCTGCCCAGACTGTGGACGGGGGTAATGAGCAGCAGGGAGCTGGCCCTGGCCGTGGGGATCGAGCTCAGAAAGGAGGCGCAGAGGAGTGGGCCAAGCTAGATAGGGGGCTGGAGGCTCCTAATAGGGATCCATATGTCTCCCCCCAGAGTGGGACTGGACTGCCACTGCCGCCCAGGCCGAAAATAAGGGCGCCCAGCATATCCAATGGGTCCACCGCTGACGCAGCCATGTCAGGACTCTCCATAAGCTCTGGGGGATCCCCCTTAACTGCCGCAGACCCAGTACCAATTTCGACTCCTGCTGTAGCTGGTCCACCCCTGCTTGCTGAGGACTGGCCGTTGCTGGGTACTAACATCTCCTCACCTCTGCTGGGGGATAGGGCGTGTGGCTCTCTCCATACTGCTATCACCCCGGAGGACATGGGTGCAGCTCCATGTTCCATTACCACGGATCAAGCTATGTGAGCTCTGCAGGGACATCCTGAGCTGCAGGCAATATTAATGCTCCTACCAACTAAATCTGACCTGGTCGAACTGTCACAAGACCTTAAGAGTGCTTGGCAGTGTGACCTGAATACTGTAAAGGAGGATGTTTCAGCTATACAAAATAGGGTGCAGAGTCTGGAGACATTTCAGGCTACAGTCCAGGCCACAGTTGCAGAGCTGCAGACCTCTGTTAAGAAGCAACAATCCGAGCATTCTGTGTTGATAGAGCACCTAGACAACTTGGAGAACAGGAACAGAAGGAACAATGTTAAGGTGCGAGGCCTACCCGAATCGGTCACAACACACGGTCTTGCTCAATCCTTTATTAAGATCTTCAACTCCATTTTGGGCAGAGAGGAGAATGAGCACATAGAGTTGGATCGTGCTCACAGAGCATTGTGACCTCCGAGCCAAGATGACACTAAGCCTAGAGACATAATTTGCAGGATACACTATTATGCCATAAAGGAAGAGCTAATGAGGAAAGCACGAAATGCGCCGAATATCTTGTTTGAAGGCTCCAAACTTGCTCTCTTCCCAGAACTTTCCCGCCGCACATTGCGTCTTCGGGCAACAACTAGTCCCCTGCTAGTGGCCCTGCAGGAGAGACAGATACCCTAACGTTGGGGTTACCCTTTTTCTTTACAGGTGAGAACAGGAGAGGGGACTGTCATCTTCCGCTCATCTTCCGCTCGCCAGCGGATCTGCCAAGCTTCACCATGGCCTTGAAACTGCCTCTAGTGTCTTTGCCTGATTGGGACATGCTGCTTCCTCAACCTTGAGTAGCCAGTTGGGCATTGGCCCAAGTAAGGAGAGGCCGTCTCGGATCTTTGAATCTCCCAGGAGCTTCCGCCCCCAGAAGAATCAGAAAATAGTGTCTAGCTTGGAAAGAGTGGACTCCGCCGTTAACAGACGACTGGCTTATGCTACGCATTGATCTTCCACAGGTTGTGCATTTGCCTTAAGGGATGTGGGACTGTTTTCTTCTATCTTGCTTAAGTATTGCATTAGATCCTTATATGAAGCGATTTCCTGTCCTTAATATGGGGTTCATATTTTGTTAGATGTTCCACTAGGGGTTCTCCTATTATAATAAATTATAATGTGCCCATCTAGATGTAATAACGGTTTTAGTTGCACACTGGCTCTGTTTAGCAATTAGTTTGTGCTATGGAGAAATATCCTTAAGTCCGTGAACTGGTCCTGACACTGTTTCTGTGCCTATGCATCAGGGCCACATCAGAAACCTCTCTAGTTGTGCTAGGTGGTTCTGATCTACCCCAATAGGTGGAGACAGCGAGCACCATGTGCCCGCTTAATGCAGCAAAGGGTGCTGCGATTTCTAGATTACTTTGCCTACCTATAGTTCAAGATATAGGTGGGTTCTTGTTGTGTTTTGTTAAGTTATGGTGTTATTGGAGTGTTTATGGCATTCTCGGACTCGGCCTGGGGTGGGACCCTATTTCTATTCGCAGGAGACAAAGTGAATTTAAGTCCTCACGATGGTGACACTTACAATATATAGGAACAAATATTACCCGCTATGGTGTCACAGTAGCAATTCCATCAATAAGACTAAGGGAGTAGCAGTGTTCTTTCATAAAAATTTACCAGTTCAGCTTCTGGATATTAAGAAGGATGAGAATGCATGCTATATTTTTGTTAAGTGTGAAATTGGGGGGTTAACATACACTATTGCTAATATATATACCCCAAATAGTGGCCAGCTCTCTTTCTTTACTACTACCCTTGATGAGCTAACGAAGTTTGCCCAGGGCAGGATTATTCTCTGCGGAGATTTTAATCTTACTCTGCAGCCAGAGGTAGACACCACGGCAGGGCACTCCTTTATCTCCTTTAGTAAATTAAACAAAATACGTAGACTCCTGCATCAATTACAATTATGTGACATATGGCGGCTCCTGAATCCCAACGTAAAGTATTACTCATTCTACTCCCACCCGCATAAGAGCTATTCCCGTATAGATTATATTTTCCTACAACATGCCCTCCTGCCCCAGGCTGAGGGAGCTAGTATTGGTAACATCCTTCTTTCGGACCACGCCCCAGTACATTGCGAGCTGTCTCTGCCGAACCAGATTAAGAAAACATTCTTGTGGAGGCTTAATGAATCTCTTTTAAATGATTCGGTTTGTGCTGCGGATCTTTCTCAAAAGATTAAAAACTTTGTCAAGGATCACGAAAATGATCCAACCCCTAGTCAGTACAAATGGGAATCGCTTAAGTGCGTGGCACGTGGTACTCTTATTAAACATGGTGCCAGACTTAAAAGGGAGGCGGCGGCTAAGCTTGCGTCCCTTTTAGCCAAGCTTGCCACATAAATCCTCTCTGGCTGAGACTGACCTTCGTGACCTGTTGCAAATCAGGCATGAAATCCAGTTGATAAGAAATCGGCTAGATACAAGCAAATTTGTGCTGGCTCATACTACATGTGGAGCAACAAGCCGAGTAGGATGTTGGCGAGGGCTTTTAGGGACAGGAGGGCAGCCTTATACATCCCTTCTATCAAAGATAGCAGGGGGGCCGTCACGCACTTAACCCCCAATATTTTGAGATGTGTTCGTAGCTTCTATAGTAAGCTGTATAACATCCCGCGGCAGCAGGGGGACCCATCTGTGTTGAGGGAGTTTGTAGACAAGTTTTCTCCCAAGAGTGTTCCCCGTGATAGGCTCCAAGAGTTGGAATCCCCATTCTCGGAAGCGAAGGTACATCAGGCGATTGCCAGCTTGCCAATGGGGAAAAGTCCTGGCCCTGACGGGTTTACAGCTAAGTTTTATAAAATGTTAAAGAATGAGCTATCAGAGCCTCTACTGGCTTCTTTTAATTCGGTCTCGCAGCAGCAACCCTTTCCTCTGGCTTTCTTAAAGGCAGTAATCACGGTGATCCCCAAACCGGATAAGGACCCCTTATTGTGCTCAAGTTACAGGCCCATATCCTTGCTCAACATGGACACAAAACTATATGCAAAACTCCTAGCGATTAGGCTCTCTGAGGTATCATGAATCTATATCAGGTGGGATTTTTCTCCACTTCCCTAGGGAAGCTAGGGATAATACCCTAAAAACTTTTTCCATTATCCATTATGCCCAGTGGCGGCGGGTCCCCTTGATGCTTTTATCATTGGACACTGAAAAGGCGTTCGACAGGGTGGATTGGGGGTTTTTGGAATCTGGCGTGGGCCCCCTGATGAGGCAAAAAATAGTTACCCTTTATGATGCCCCGTCGGCTCAAATTAGGGTAAATGGGTCGATGTCTGAGCCCCTATAAATCCGAAATGGAACCAGACAGGGATGTCCCCTCTCCCCTCTCCTTTATGTCATAGCCATGGAGTACCTACTGCAGGCGATCAGATAGTCGGAGGACATTGAGGGGATTGCTATTAAGGGATCGCAGTACAAGTGTGCGGCATTTGCCGATGACTTACTTTTGCATATCACGCCCTCTTTTGTCTCCCCCTGCCCTGATGCCGGTAATAGAAAGCTTAGTAACGTTAAGGTGAACTACTCGAAGAGTAGAGCCATGAATGTCTCCATGGATGCCCAAACTGTCAGACAGTTGGAATTAAACTTTCCCTTTATGTGGGCTAAAGAATCGTTTGTTTATCTTGGGGTTAGGATTCCCACCCAAAGCGATCAAATATTCGAAATTGAACTTTCTCCACTTGCTCCAAACGCTGAAAGGAGATCTTTCTAAATGGGGAGGGGAGGATTTCTCATGGATAGGGAGAATCAATATTGTAAAGATGAATATTTTGCCCCGATTACTTTATTTATTTCAAACTATCCCGATTAGACTCCCGAACTCCTTTTTCCAAGATTTTAATAACAGTGCTAAAAAATTTGTGTGGGCCAATAAAAACCCCATGATTGCTAGGGAAGTTTTTGTTAGTCCAAAGGAGAGAGGCGGTTTGGCACTTCCGGATCTCAAACTGTACTGTGTAGCCTCTGCTGCTGCTAGGATATTGGATGGATTCCACCACACGAGCACTAAGAGCTGGGTACGAATGGAGGAGGAGATGTGTGGTGTACCCTTATCATCAATCCCCTGGTTGGATACTTCTAGACTAAAATGCGCGGTTTCCCAGCTGCCTCTGGTGTCACAAATTACCTCCTCATTGCTTAGACCTATGAGCCGACAGTATTATCTTTTTGAACCAAATGGCACCCTTACCCCACTAAAGGGTAACGCTTCCCTAAACATTAACATTCCCTGTTTGCTATATCGAGATGTTCAGGGAATGACTCCGGCAACCTTTAGAGACTATACTACCTCCTCTTCCTTTAAAAGGTACGAGGACTATGTTATATTACAGAATAGGTCGCCCAACGTCTGGCTTCAGTACATGCAGCTTAGGCATTTTTTTAATGTTAACAAAAGGAAGCTAGATTTAGTTAGGCCGCTGACCAGGTTTGAGACTCTGTGTGCAACAACATCCTCCTAGTTATTCGATATCAACAATATACAGTTTGTTGTTGCCACCGAATCACCAAGCCAGCTGGGAGCGGGAGCTGGGTCACACCTACAGCGCAGATGATTGGACCAAAGCCTGTGTCCTAACGCACAAAGTATCTATTTCCTGTAGAATTCAGGCACTCAACTATAAGGTCCTGTCAAAGTGGTATAGGGTGCCTCTTGCACTCTTTCTATCCCCAGGTCCCACCCACTTGCTGGAGATGCGGGCTAGTACCCGGCACAATGTCCCATATCTGGTGGGGGTGTGAAGAGATTCGTCCTTTTTGGGCCAAAGTTGTGGACTTAATTGAGATTATCACAGGTATCAGATTGCAAGATGATCCCTCGGTTCTTCTCCTCTTTATCCTCCCTGTATCTATGCGCGCTCTCAAGGGAAGTCTGCTAGTCTTCCTACTGGTAGCTGCGAAGGCCATCATCCCGAGGAAATGGAGATCTACACAACCCCCTACCATAGTAGAGTGGTTTAAAGAGATCTTCTGTCTCCAAAAGATGGAGGACATCCGTGTGGGTCAAATTTAATGTTTGGATAGGTACTTTAGGACGTGGAGAGGGTGGATGATGTTTACTGCTACGCCGGAATACCGGACCTTTGGCTGATGCGTGTGTGCGTAGTGTTTGGGATCCTGGGTCGTATTTGCAGCCTACCGAGGCGCTGTCTCTGGGTACTGAAGCGTTTGGAGTGGGGTCTGACTGGGGCGAGTCCGAGGGGTTAGGAGTGTGTTTTCTTAATGCCATGTGTTTCTTGGATTGAATTGTTCTTTCTACATGTATATCTTTAGTTTTCTGTTTTAAGCGCTGTATTCCCTATCACCTTAGCAAAGTGCCAATGAAGAATGATAGACACTAGCGTATTGATTTGGCGGTCTTGCAACTCTCACTGTTATCGGGATAATACTAGCCTTATTACTGTGCCCCCCTTTTCTATCCACCTCCCCCCCCTTTTTTTTTTGTCGCTCCCCCTGTCCCTCTCCTTACCCACCCTCTTTCCCCCTTTTGCTAGTGTATCATGTACGAAATATGACCTTTCAGAGTTGTTTTGATGAGTAACATTTAGAATTATTTCTTTGATTAATATATGCGCCTACAGCTATGTATGCCTTTGTAAGGTTTATTTGTGATTTGTATCTTGATTGTCAATAACGCCACGTTGAAAAAGAAAAATGTTTTATTCTGACCTTTAATCTTTTATGGCTTCAATGTATTGTATTAAAGACCTTCTTACATCTAAATTGTAAAACTTTTGATCCTTTTTACTCCATGTTTTTGGGCAAAATGAAGGTATAATAATGTCCTGAGATCTGTGAAATGAAGATACAAACTTAGGGAGAAGTTTTTGAATTAAACCCCACTGAGGAAATTGCTAGCATGACAATTGTGCATGATAGATTATCATATAATCCTGGAATAGCCTACAGCTTATTCATCCTCAGAAAGTCAGGATTGAAGGAACAGTTTATCTTGATGCTATGAACACACAGATAACATGTTCAATAAACATGTTTATGAGTTTAGGAATTTGTCCTTATGAGGGCTATTACAAATGCACACATCTTTAATTGTAAGCACTTTAGCAGGACGTCTTCATTTAAGTAATTCATTAGAAGGTCATAACAATTTTCTTGGTAAACAATCCTTCTTGACTAACTAAATAGCTAACAGGGATAAAATGTAAGCGATTGTCTAATGTTAATTATCAAATGTCCTTTATAGCAAGATTTATTTTACACCACAAGTTCACATGGAAATCTTAGAGTTTAGCAGAGAAATCTTATAAGATAAGAGCAATTCAAGTCACACCATTATGGCCACCAGTGTGCAGCATGGACTGCAGCTAGACGAGCTGGTAATGACTCAATAAGGTCCTGATAGGATGTCGTAGGTATTTGGAGCCATGCTGACTGCATCCCACAACTGCTGGAGGGTGTGGGAAAGGATTCCTAGAACAAATGTGGAGATTGAACTGGTCCCACAGATTCTCTGTTAGGTTCAGTTCTGGGGAAATAGGGAGTCATGGTAGTACATAGCAGACTTGGTCATTCTTTTCCAACAAAGATCAGGCACTTTTGGCCATTTGACTATCAGGGATGCTCTAATCTATCCCTGGCTTACCCTACCTAGGCAGAACGATGCCCCGAAAAGGGCAGCCCTATGGAACCTTATCCTGATGAAACCCTGGCCAAAACAAGAAGCAGACAGACAAATGTCTGTACCCAATTTAAAATAGCTCCAACCTTGACGGGATCCATAGGTAAGGCATGTGATGTGAGAATATAATCTTGTACTCCAAAGACATGTTTTTCAAGTTTTGCATATAAATAGTTTCTCCCTGAGAACATGCAGGACAGTATGTACATATTTTATGTGGCAAGACCAGTCAGGAGAAAACACTAAAATATCATCTAGATAAACAATAACAAAGGGACAATGAGATGTTGGAAGATGTCATTACCAAAATTTTGGAAAACTGCAGGTACAGTGCTTAAGCCGAAGGGCATGACCAACTACTCATAAAGCCCATCTAGAATATTAAAAGCCATCTTCCACTCATGTTCCTTGCGGATGCAAATTAAATTCTATGCACCCCACAAATCTAATTTGGACAACCAGGCAGTCCCAGACATCTGGTTGAACAGATTTGGGATGAGAGGAAGAGGTACTTGTTTTAACAGTAATTTTATTCAACTCCTGGTGGTTGATGCAAGGCCTAAGACATCCATCCTTCTTTATGACAAAGAAGAACCCAGTCCCCATGGGTGAGGTAGATGGGTGAATATGGCCCTGTGAAGTCTATCCTTGATATAATCTTTTATAGCCTCACTCTCTGGCTATTTACCCGGCCTTTAGGAAATGTATCATTTGGAAACAACACCATAACATAGTCACAGGGCCATGTGGAGGAAATAATTCTAAACCTGCCTCAGAGAACACGTCAGAAAATTCTTGAATAAACTCAAGTAAGAACGAGTCACTGGTGGAAGAGTGGACATGAAAGTGTTAAACAATGTTTGTAACAACTGGGACTTCATTGATCAATGTCAGCTTTCTCTCAATTGATTACAGGGTTGTGAGCCTGTAACCATGGCAACCCCAAAACTAGATTTTCTGATAAGTTATTTAATACAAAAAAGGAAATTATTTCAGAATGGAAGGATCCGATTTTTAAGTTAACCAGAGGAGTGTGATGCCCGATTGCCCCTTGACAAAAGGGGTTGTTGTCTATAGCATCCACATTAACTGGGGCCAAGAAAGACAGTAATGGGATAACCAGTGTGCAAGCAAAAGGGAAATTTGCTGCATAACCGCAGTTGAGAAATGCATTGCCAGAAAAATTGTGGTTGTCATGAACAAAACAAACAGGCATATTAACTTTTTGGGAAATACCAGGTCACCTAGGTTACCTTTCAAGAGTCACCTAGGCACTGAAGTTTTTCTGGATGCTAGGGTTTATTCTAGATAAGAAGATCTGTTGCTCCACAGTAGAAGTAGAGCCCCTTCTGCTTTTGGAGGATTCTGTGGCCTCTAGATCTACTTTGCCACTGGTTCTAATGCTTTGTTCAGTGTGGAGAAAGAAAGAAGTATTTCAGGATATTCCCTTTGACACTCTTGTAAACGACGGTCGAGTCATATAGTAAGGGTTATTAACTCTTCCAGGGTTTTGGGTTGTGGGTAGCTGATCAATAGATCCTTGAGTGTCTTTGATAGTCCTTGCTGAAAAAGACACCAGAGCGGTGGGTCATTTCACTGTGAGGGCAACAACCAGTGCCTGAACTGAAAGCAGTATTCTTCCACTGCCATTGTACAGAATTCACAAGGCATGAAAAAACAGGTCTACAGACAACAATTCTGGAGAGCCAAGTTTCAATTAGAAAACAAATGATATCAGCAGCACTGGTTATTTTGAAAAATATATGGAGTGCCCGCCTATTGGACCAGAACCATGGGCCAAATATATCCACAAAAATCCAAAATAGATAGCACTTCCAAACTGTGGTGGCTTTATTTATCCTAACAGCTTGAGAAAGACTATGTGGGACATGTCTGAAAACTGTCTTGGTCTAAGACTTTTCTTGTTGCCCATAGCAACCAATCAGCTCTCCCCTTTCATTTCATATAGAGCTCTAAAAAAAATAAAAGGGGTGCTCTGATTGGTTGCTATGAGCAACAATAAAATTCTTAGACCAATACTGTTTTCAGACATGTCCCCCTTAGTTTAGGGCTGAAAACGTTGCTGCAATTGGGATAAATAAAACCACCACAGTTTGGAATTTATTGAAATCTATTTTTGAGCTTTCAAGGAGAAGGCCCAAGCCTGAGAAGCCCCTTTTTAGCAAATGAGTGAGGCACAAGCCGAAAATACAGTTTGCAGCTTTACTGGGTAATAAATGTACTGCTGTCACCATCAAAAAAATCCAGCAGGTTTTGCTTAGGCTCCACAGGTGGGTAGATAGAAACCACATTCTAGACAGACATAGGGTGACATGTATGATTCTCGCCATGTCGGAGCGCACGTTTCCGCTAGTTTTCCGGCGAAATTTGCACCTCATGTATGTCGGTGCCGAGGTGCGCTCATACATGCGGTGTAAAGTCCGCCGCGCCTTGCCAGTGTGTGAGGCGCAGTGCGGGACAGGCGCAGTGCGGGACTGCACCTAAGATTCACCGCCCGAGGTAGTGCGATCATACATGCGGTGTAAAGTCCAACGCGCCTCGCCAGTGTGTGAGACGCAGTGCGGGGACTTAGGCGCTGTGCGGAACTGCGCCTGAGATTCGCCGTCCGAGGAGGTGCGCTCATTCATGCGGGGAAAAGTCCACCGCGCCTCGCCAGTGTGTGAGGCGCAGTGCGGGACTTAGGCGCAGTGCGGGGCTGCACCTAAGAATAAAAGCCCGAGGTAGATCGCTCATACAAACCGTGTAAAGTGCAACGCGCCTCGACAGTGTGTGGGGCGCCGTGCGGGGACTTAGGCGCAGTGCGGGACAGCGCCTGAGATTCGCCGTCCGAGGAGGTGCGCTCATACATGCGGTGAAAAGTCCACCTCGCCTCGCCAGTGTGTGGGGCGCAGTGCGGGACTTAGGCACTGTGCGGGACTGCGCCGAACAAGTATTCCGACTCGAGCCAGGCTGGAAAACAGCGAGTAATCATTAAGGATGTCTGTGCGGAGTATGAATAAAAAAATTGCCTTTATAAAGGCGTAAAACATTCTCTGAAAAAGAGCTCAACCTACAAAAAAAAATACATAAATAAAATCACTTTCCAAAAATCTAGAACGGCGCAACATCGGGAATTTGGATATTGAAAATTGCCGGGAAATACAGTAATTCAAATTCTGTAAGCTATTCTCATTGGTCGGAATAAACCAGCCAATCAGAATAGGAGCGACAGTGGACCATTAAAAGCTATGGAAAACTATTGACCAATCAAATTCAAAGGCGGGACAGTTCAAAATACAGTAAAAATGCAGAAAAGAGCTGATTGGTTGAGCTAACGGGGGCTTAGCTATCCCAGCCAATCAGACGGCGAGCTACTTGTCCTATTGTAGTCTATGGAGAGATCGAGGCAATGAAATCTCGGCGCTCAGCGCCGTGCGGCATGGAGTATGATGAAAAAAAATCATTTTTATTAAGTGTAAAATATTCTCTGAAAAAGAGCTGAAACCTTCTAGAAACATACATTAATAAAATCACTAAAAAAGCGTTTGTCGCAGAGATCGGCGCTACATCGGGAATTGGGATATTCGAAATTGCCGGGAAATACAGTAATTCAAATTCTTTAAGCGTTTCTCATTGGTCGGCATAAACCAGCCAATCAGAATAGGAGCGACAGTGTCCCATTAAAACCTATGGAGAACTATTGACCAATCAGAATAGGAGCGACAGGGACCCATTATAACCTATGGAGAAGTTAGAACCAATCAAAATCAAAGGCGGGACAGTTCAAAATACAGTAAAAAGGCAGAAAAGAGCTGATTGGTTGAGCTAGCGGGGGCTTGGCTATCCCAGTCAATCAGAATAGGAGCGACAGGGACCCATTAAAACCAATGTTGAAATATTGACCAATCAAAATCAAAGGCGGAACAGTTCAAAATACAGTAAAAATGCAGAAAGAGCTGATTGGTTGAGCTAGCGGGGGCTTGGCTATCGCAGCCAATCAGAGCGCGAGCTACTTGTCCCATTGAAGTCTATGGAGAGATCGGCGTAATGCAATCTCGGCGCTCTGCGCCGTGCGGCATGGAGTATGAATAAAAAAATCATTTTTATTAAGTGTAAAACATTATCAGATAAAGAGCTGAAACCTTCTCTAAAAATAAATCAGTTAAATCCCTAACAACGCGTTTGTCGCCGAGACCGGCGCTACATAAGGAATTGCAATATAGAGAATTGCCGGGAAATACAGTAATTCAAATTGTTTAAGCTCTTCTGATTGGTCGGCATAAACCAGCCAATCAGAATAGGAGCGACAGTGGCCCATTCTAACCTATGGAGGAGTATTGACCAATCAGAATAGGAGCGACAGGGACCCATTATAACCTATGGAGAAATATTGACCAATCATATTCAAAGGCGGGACAGTTCAAAATACAGTAAAAAGGCAGAAAAGAGCTGATTGGTTGAGCTAGCGGGGGCTTGGCTATCCCGGCCAATCAGAGCGCAAGCTACTTTCTCATAGAGTTCTATGGGAAAAGAAATGCAGAGTGAGCTCTGTTTGTTATTGGCTAACTTAAAAGGGGCGCGGTTATTTGGACCACTGGGAGAGCAAGCGACGCTCTTATGGGTTTTCTAATGCAATCTGGAATAAAACTGTACATTGGCGAAATCAAATGATAAGACTACAGAAGTTGTACCGATCTGTATATAAAATGACCAATAATATGGGGGTAAAGAAAAAAAATATTAATTCAATAAAATCATGTTTATTTCTTTGTTTTCGTTAGTCAAGGATCAATAGTATGGGTGTAACAAAAATAAAGAAATAAACATGATTTTATTGAATTAAATTTTTTTTCATTACCCCCATATTATTGATAATTTTATATACACATCGGTACAACTTCTGTAGTCTTATCATTTGATTTTGGCCATGTACAGTTTTATTCCAGATTGCATTAGAAAACCCATAAGAGCGTCGCTCGCTCTCCCATTGGTCAAAATAACCGCGCCTCTTTTAACTTAGCCAATCACAAACAGAGCTCGCTCTGAATTTCTTTTCCCCATAGAAATCTATGAGAAAGTAGTTCGCGCTCTGATTGGCCGAGATAGCCAAGCCCCTACTAGCTCAACCAATCAGCTCTTTTCTGTTTTTTTACTGTATTTTGAACTGTCCCGCCTTTGATTTTGATTGCTCAATAGTTCTCCATAGGTTTTAATGGTTCACTGTCGCTCCTATTCTGATTGGCTGGTTTATGCCGACCAATGAGAATAGCTTTCAGAATTTGAATTACTGTATTTCCTGGCAATTTCCAATATCCTAATTCTTGATATTGCGCCGTTCTAGATTTTTGGAAAGTGATTTTTTTTTTATTATTTTTTATTTTTGAGGTTTGAGCTCTTTTTCTGAGAATGTTTTACGCCTTTATAAAGGCGATTTTTTTGGAATCATACTCCATGCCGCACGGCGCTGAGAGCCGAGATTTCTTTTGCGATCTTCTATGTTTCCTCGCATGTTCCGTTCTCGCTTCACTTCGCCTCCGCCGGAGCATTTAGACCAGAATCAACCAGGTCTGCCTGTCGGAGCTGCCGAGCGCTGCAATGCGCCGCACTTTGCCGACTCGCGATCGTACATGCCTCGGAGTTTTCGAGCGCGCCGCGTCCTGCCCCGGAACAACTACAGCGCGCCCACACCGCGGCCATTGCCCGCCCCTTCATCTAAGGCGCAGCCGAAAGTGGCGAACGCTGCACCTAACATCGCATCCCTGTGTCCGACAGCGGATTCGAGTAGGTGAGGCGCAGGATACGCCAGAAAACAGGCATAAAGCCCGTTCATACATGTCGCCCATAGTCTCCTGCAGTTTAACCCTCTGCGCTAGGTCTTGAACTAACTGCACCAAACCATGCATCTGGTAGACCAGTCCCATGCATCATGCACCAGTGTCTTAATTGGTTCCATAATTAAGAGGTCACTGAGTAGTCCAGAAGACTTGGGCCTGTGATTCTGTCATGTATGCACTAATCTATCACTGGCTTACCCTGCCTAGGCAGAGCAACTGCCCCAAAACAGGGGTCAAAACAGGTCAAAACAGGTCCCTGGTCAAAACAGGAAGCAGACAAACAAATAATGAACAGGATACAGACACAACAGAAGACAAATAGCTAGGCGATGTCAGGCAGGCTGAGGTCAAACCAGGAGCGAGCGCAGTAATGAATCAGAAAACAGGGAGTGTTAACAAGATACAAGTATCACAAAGCGTGCCACAGTCTTCACGCCAGGCCGCGGACATGCTCATTCTGCCCGGTCTCTGGGACTTCATACTCACCTCTCCCCACATCCCATCACTGCACTCCTCTGCTGTGTGTTGGCCCAAGCGTTCCCGCTCCCTACGACACGCACATGTTGGCTCTGTGAAATATAAAGGTCCAGTTTGCTGGTAATTGGATGATTGCCAAGCGCTGACCCTATAGTCTGTGACCTCTCCCTTTGCTTCCTTCCAATTATTGGTGTTCTATGGTTGATGTTCGGAGAGAGAGTTAACTGCATTCCTCGTGTACCAGTCCTTCTTGCCTGTTATCCTGACCATGTTGCCACCCACCTGCCCTGGCCTTCCTGTCTGTTCCTATGTCTCCATATATCGATTTGTTACTATGCTGCATCATGGCTGCCACCACAAGAAAGTCATGTCAGAGTTAGGGACCTGGTAGCCTCCTGCCGCAGAAGGCCAACCTGCCGCAGAAGGCCAACCTGCCTTGCAGAAGGCTCTGGTGGTACAGTGAATCCACACTCTTTGTGACAGCGAGCCAAATTTCAAAACCAGTGAAATCCAATGCTAGCAATCCGCTCAAACTCAATCGCCAGAACACAGGATCAATTACAGGCAGAGAATGAATTCCAGGGAGAGGTTTAAGTACCCCGCCGAGCCAGGTATTGGCTCAGGTGCTTAACCTATTAAGCATCCTACAGAACCCTGGCTTATTCTGCAAATAGACCGGATCTTAAAGGAGCGGTGGCACAGTGCCGGAATTGATGTGTCGCATTGTCTTCCCAGAAGATCCCATTTGCCCCATCTCCAAGGATGGATTCATACCCATAATGCTAGCACCCACAGCTTTGTTGTAGGATGTTTGTACTCCAGTGTTTTGTTGCCTTCCATTCAATGAAGTAGAAATGTGATCCTTGACAAGTAAATTATAGCCTTTTCTGTCAATGCAATTTCATTAGCAGAGGTGCATTGACAATCCATCTGTTTCAGAACCCCATAAACAGTAGCGTTTACTGAACTACTGTTTTAACCACAAATTCTGTCACCCCCTGGTTCATTTTCATGGTGATCTACCCTAATATAGCGTGTTGGTACACCCTTGTGCACCTTTGTAGCCAATGTTCATTTCTCACGTTCATTTCTTCACAATTTCCTTGTTTCTTATTTGTAATGTTGCTATTTGTCCACTCATGTTACACTTTTATCACAGCAGCAAGCGAATAGTTCTGTAACGGGTGTCCCTGCGACCCCCGTTTCGGGTCGTGGGCACACTCGCACCCCGGTGGCGTCCCCTCCGGCTGCGGGGCACACTCGCAGCTCTGCCGTCTACTCACCTCACCTCATGCTCCTGTTCCCGGCTGGGCGCGTGTTCGCCCCCTAGGGTGCGAGTGCGGTACTACATCCAAATTTAAAGGGACAGCGCGCCGGTGATTGGCTTTCACCGGGCGCTGATCCTATTTAACTCCGGCCCTTTCCCTTGCTCCCTGCCGAATTGATAGTGCCCTGTGCCTTGAGAGGAAGCGTTACCATTGTATCTTATTTGTCTACTGTGTACCATACCTTTGCCTCCATCCCTCGATCACGAACCTTTTCCGCCAGTCCTGACCTTCCTGCCTGTCCCCGACTACGAGCCTGCTTCACGATTTTGTACCGCGTCACACCTCGGCCACCACCGCATGCAAGTGACGTCAGGGGTAGCGACCTGGTAGTTAGAGATGGGCGAATTTCTCAAAAATTCGATTCGTCAAATTAATTCGGGACGAATCACATTAAAAAACAGCTATTTCCTGGCTGCAAATAGCCTGTCGGGTGCTGTAGAACATTGTGCCATGCTTAAATATGCAGAGGGAGTTTGGTTTTGTCTTCATACAATGCTGTGTTTTAGTATGACACGCACATGACTGCCACCGCTCTTAGAATTGCTTCACTCTAAAATTCCCTGGGCACTTACGGGGGCAAATCTGACCAAAAAACTGAAGCGGGAATGCAGCCTGATAAAGTCATGGCAGCCCGAGCTGGAAAAAAACAAGCTGAGGGCTAAGATCCCACGATAGAGTCAAAGAACACAGTAGTAAGTTACTGGAGCCGCCACATATCGCAGCACAGTAAGGAGACGATGGCAATAGCCACACCAGGGAACGGAATCTAAGTAGGTCCTGCTTTTCACCAGAGCCCACCGCAAAGCGGGATGGACTTGCTGCGGTCGCTACCCCTGATGTGACTTGCTTGCGGTGGCAGCCGAGGTGTAGCGAGGTACAGAATCTTAAGGCAAACTCAGAGTCGGGGACAAGTGTAAGGTCAGGACCGCCGGCAAGGATCGTGGTCAAGGGACGGAGGCAAGAGGTACGGTACACGGATATGACAGACAAGGCTCGAGGAAACGCTTTCTCTATAGGCTCTAAAGATCATTATTATTTATTTCATAGTCCCGGAGTCGGTTTTTACTTTCTGTAAGTTGGACATACGATTCACATTCTTCATACTGAAGAAGCTCATCCAAAGCCAGTTTTGCAGCATTTGCTTCCCATTCCAGTTTTGTACTAAATCCCATCACTAATGGCACAGAATGCAAAATAAGCACCTAAAACATTCCCTGTAGTTAGGGTCTCCTCAGTTCCAGTTCCATACGCTGCATTTCAACAAATTGGTATCACGGAGAAACTGGATTCAAACTACCACATTTATACTTCAAAATAAACTCCTTTGGAACTTTTTTAGGTATTAATAATGAAGCTGATTGAGGTAGAATTGCCTTGGCCAAAAATGGTTTTGGAACGTTAGCAAACTGACTACGGAGGATTTCTCTATAGTACTTGAGTTTGTCCTCCCTCTCAGCAGCTGGAAAAAAGGCTCTCATTTTCGACCGGTAGCGAGAGTCCAAGAAGGTGGAGAGCCAGAAGTCATCGCTCTGCCGGATGGTGACTATTCGGCTGTCAGTAGCCAGGCAATTCAGCATGCTGCGGGCCATGTGCGCAAGTGACTCTGAGGGACTCCCTGCCTCCATCTCCACTGAATACTGCCATGGTGCTTGGGGGTGCTGGGGGGAGAGTGGCACAATGACAGAGTGTGGAGGTCACGGCAGCAGCCACAGCAGCAGCACAAGGTCAGACAGTGGCACGATGACATTCTGGAGGTGGCAAAAACAGGAGTAGGCAAAAGAGAGGCACAATGATAGAGTGTGGAGGTCACGGCAGCAGCCACAGAAGCAGCATGAGGTCAGAGAGTGGAACAATGACAGAGTGTGGAGGTCACGGCAGCAGCCACAGCAGCAGCATGAGGTCAGATAGTGGCACAATGACACAGTGTGGAGGTGACGGCAGCAGCTACAGCAGCAGCATGAGGTCAGAAACTGGCACAATGACAGAGTGTGGAGGTCACGGCAGCAGCCACAGCAGTAGCATGAGGTCAGAGAGTGGCACAATGACACAGTATGGAGGTGCCGGCAGCAACAGCAGCAGCATGAGGTCAGAGAGTGGAAAAATGACAGAGTGTGGAGGTGGCACAAACAGGAGTAGGCCACAGAGTGGCACAATGACAGAGTATGGAGGTTACGGCAGCAGCAGCAGCAGCATGAGGTCATAGAGTTGCACAATGACAGAGTGTGGAGGTGGGTGGCAATACCAATCCCTGGTAAAGATGGTGGTAGGCACATGGAGAAACTGGCAGCAGATGTGTGGCATCAGGCGGGTGGCGACATCAGAATAGTGGCTGAGGCAGGTAGTATGAATCCAGACTCATTTCTCAAAGTTTTGGTGAGGCGTCATGGCTGATGTAATCTGACGCCTAAGGCATTGGTGTGTGGAAATCCTTGCCGATCCACGCAAGATTCATCTTGACAAATGTCAGTCGTTCCACATTTCCGGTGGACAAGCGGATTCTCCTTGGGGTAACGATGGTCCCCGCGGCACTGAAGACCCGCGCTGATGCCCGACTACTGGTCAGGCAGGACAGCTTCTCCACTGCAAACTTGGCAAGTTGCAGCCACACATCCAGTTTGGTTGCCCAGTAGTCCAGCGGATTTTCTAACTGGGGTGGCAGAGTGCTGTCCAAGTAGGCCACCACCTGTTGGTTCAGGGTCTGCTCCAGGTCCTGCTGCTGCTGCTGGTGGTGAGTGCCCTCCTCACTAGGTGGGTGAAGGAAGCTGCTCATCAGCGACTCCAGACTTTGGTTGCTGCTGATGGAGCTGGTACTTCTCCTACCCCTCCCCCCCACCTTCCCATAGCAGCCGTGGCAGTGGTGCGTGAGCGCTAAGGAACCCCCCGGTCAGACCTGTCAGAGGATGGACCATGCTGCACATAGGCAGCGGCCAACTGACTACATAGGATTTCTCTATGGTATTTGAGTTTATCCTCCCTCTCAGCAGCTGGGAGAAAGGGTAGCGAGGGTCCAATAGGGTGGAGAGCCAGAAGTCATCCCTCTGCCGGATGGTGACTATTCGGCTGTCCACCTGTGGTGGCCAGGCAAATCAGCATGCTGCGGGCCATCTGCACAAGTGACTCTGAGGGACACCCTGCCTCTATCTCCACTGTATACTGCCACGGTGCTTGCGGGTCATCTGCCTCGTCTTCCTCATCTCCATCTACCTTCTCCAGCTGCTCCTGCTTCTCCTCTCCTGTCACCTGGGTAGAAAAAAACACTCATTTCACCAGACAATGCTTGTGCTCCAATGTCATCCTCCTCCTCCTCCTCCAGTTCAGTCCCCACTGGACTCATGTGGCCGCGAGATGTAGTTACCACGTCTCCAGTCCCCCGCCCAGACAGATTTTTCAGCATCTGTTCCAGGACATGAAGCAGTGGAATGACGTTATTCATCCCGTAGTCCTGGCGACTGACAAATAACGTGGCCGCCTCAAACGGCCTCAGCAAAGGGCAGGTGTCACGCATGAGTTACACAGGGGAGTACTCCTGTCCGCCTGGATCATCAAAAAATCGTTAATGGCCTTTCTCTGTTCACACAGTCGGTCCAACATGTGCAGGCTGGAATTCCAATGGGTGGAAACATCGCATATCAGCATGTGTTGGGGGAGGCCATTCTGCCGCTGCAACTCGAGGAGGGTGTGCCTGGTTTTGTAGGAATGGATGAAGTGCATGCACAGATTCCTGGTCATTTTCAGAATGTTCTGAAGTTCGGTGGAAGACTTCAGGAACCTTTTCACAACCAGATTGAACACATGCGCCATGCATGGCGCATGGACCATCCCTCCTTGGTGCAGCGCGGACACCATGTTCCTCCCATTGTCCATCACCAGCGTTCCGATTTGCAGTTGGCACGGAGAAAGCCACATATCGATTTCTTGCTGCGCAACACTGAGATCCATTGCCAACTTGGAAGCGAGTTTGCCGCTCACTGAGCACTCACTCGCAGGTGTAGATGCTGGGGGGGTGGGTTTGCCACTGGAGGTGCAGGAACATGAGGCAGCTAGATGGGTAACAGTCAGAAAAGAAGGGTAGAGGGAAGAGTGTCAGGAAGGGCTAGTCCTGATTTGCGTACACCCCCAACAAATTTGCACGATTGCAGATGAGGGGCGGATAATCAGCTCAGAAAATAGCGTTGCTGCAGCAAGTCACTTACACCTGTCTGCTCCAGTAGATGGGGATGAGGAGTGCAGATCAGGCTAGACAGGTGCTAGTTAGTTGGGGACTCCATAATTTGGGGGGCACAGACAGGGCAATCTGCCACAAAAGACCGGGATCGTCGAACAGTATGTTGTTTACCCTGGGGCCAGAGTTAAAACTTTTCGCGTATCGGGTTGAAACGTCTGCCTGGGTGGGCGGCTAGTGAGAATCCAGCTGTCAATGGGTCCACATTGGCACCAATGACAATGTCTAGTGCGTAGGTGCGACCCAGTGTCCTTTAAACATGACTTTAGGCACTTAGGCCCAAAAAGCTCAAGGCAAGGACCTCCAGCGAGTAAATATTTTCAGGAATTATCACCCTGTTACCATGAGCCCCCACAATGTGAGGGCAGAGGGAGATTAAGAGGTGGTACTATGTGGCTCAAAAATTTGGTGTAGGAAAGAGGGATGTCGGGTTTTTCGGAGAAATGGGCTGACATTCTGTCTTTGCTACAGGCTCTATGCTAGGGATGGGCTGCTCCTATTTGGGGGAGGGCGTGCTGCGGTTTTGGGGACGTCACTATTTGGGCATGGTTGGGGGTGGGTTGTGGAGTTCATGAGTCGTCGGGGAGGGGTGACAGGGTTAGGGGGGGGTATTAGTGTGCTTGCAAGTGTAGGGTCTCGTGTGTGTGAGGGGTTGACGTTGGTGGTGGTTATGATGGGGGGGGCTGGGTCGGGTTGGAGAGTGGGGATAGAATTGTTTGGTGGGGTTTTTTTGTGAATAGGCGGTGATTAGAGTTAATTTGTTTTTATTGTGGGGTTTTTTATCTCTTTTTGTGCTATGCGAGTAATTCTATCGCCAGGTGTATGAACATCCTTTTGTACTCTGGTTTTATCTTCGTTTGTTAGTTGTGAGTGGGTGTATTTTGGTACCAGTGGGCGGGTGTAAGCTGTTCATGGGGGGTCAGTGTGAGTCCGTCAATCTACACAAATGGGTAGAAGCGGGTTTAAAGTGTATGGTGGTAAATGGAGTGGGTTGTTTTGGGCATCGCAGGTAGGTTTGTCAGGTATGAGGAGGTAGGGGGCTGGATCATTTGTAATATTATCACTGTCTTGTATGCCTGCCCTAATGAGGGCTATTTTGTGAGTGGGTATAGTCGGTTACGGTTTAATTGGGGATTTAGATGAGATGAGGCGAACGTTTGTGTACTTCATAAACAGGCCTAAGGCCAAAACAACCAGCCCCAGGGTTAACTTAGTTATTGTGATCCTTTCTATTTGTGGGGTCCATGAGTTAGGCCCCACATCAGCTTTTTACTGTAACCATTGCAAAGTTGTACTCCTCCAGTCAAATAGATGTGGCGGCTTTTAGTTCTAGAGGTTATGTTTTTTGCGGCGACTTGTACGTGCCTGTCACTTGCATTGGGAGTTGAGGTTACATAACGGAGTGACGTAAGATATTATTCGCGTTTATGGGCGGGGGGATATGTTAGTTGGTGTTGGAACATTGGCCATAATGGGGGCTCCATGTTTCCCGGCTAGTGTGGGGTTTGGAAAGAAGAGTGTGGGATATGTAGGGGTAAGTCTTATGGTAAGGGTATGTATGGTATCCTTTACCGGGTATGGGAGGTGGCAGGATATTAAGCCGGGTAATTTACAGTCGACCACACCATGGACAAATGTTATGTGATCATAATTGTATGGGTCAGTTCGTTGACACTCGACTTTCGTGTGTTGTGGGATCTTGAGTAGCACTTATTTTTTTAGGTTGGGGTAGGATTGCAGAGTTATGGGGTGGATGAGGTGGGGTGCGAGAAGTTTAAGGTGGGTAAGAGAGGTAATTGGGGGGGGTTTGTGGGAATGTTACCACGATTGCTTGTTTGCGGGTGTGCGGGGATTTTTATCATGAAGTGGACTTCAATCGGTGTCGGCTCCTAAACGGGAATTTAATTAGGGTATTTTTAATTCATCGAGATACTGGAAAAAATTTAACAAAATGTGGTGACAAATGGGTGGGCTTTTGTTAGGATTGGTTTTTATACATTTTTGTTTGAGGGTCAAAGTATTTTTCTAGCGTGGGTTGGGGAAGTCGGAAAGTATAGATGCTTTAGGGAATATTTTTTTGTGGGTATTTTTTAGTTTTAGGGTAGCATAGCTGGAGACGGAAAGAAAAGAAGTCTGTAGAACTGCATGTTTGGGAGGGGGTGCGGGGGATGAGAGGGTGATGGGTTTTAGTTAAAGACATTTTGTGTGGGAAGATTTCTTGACCTGTTTTAGTCAAAAGCATTTAAAACAGAAAACTCGTATCGGCCCTTCCCCCCATTGAAAAAATACTGAGGGCGAGAGACAGTAGAGGGGCGTTGAGAAACAAAGAACAAACCTATCTACAACCCACTTCTTTCTCCAATGTTTTTAACGAGAAGAGGATGAGCTTCCTGTTGAAACAGAGGCGATGAGGTAAACTCCAATTAAAAGTTCTTGTCTTACCCAAGAAGAAGTGCAGACTCCGTCTTAAGAAGATTAAAATAGACAAACTCCCCAGGTTCCAGATGGCATACACACTACGTGTCGAAGGAGTTAAGTGATGTACATAGTTAGGCCCCTATTCTTAATATTTATGGGACTGTCTAATAACGGGGGTATGTCCCAATAGGATTGGCGCATAGCAAATGTGTGCCAATATTCAAAAGGGGGGTCTAAAGGTGATCCATGGAAAACTCATAGGGCCGGGGGGAAGTGTTGACCTCTGTCTGTAGGTAAATGTTTGAAGGTCTTTCTCAGAGATGCTATCCTGGAGTATCTCAACTGAAAAATAAAATGTATAACCGCCGTTCAGGCTTGGGTTTATGAGGATCGGTCCTGCAGGACTAATCTCAAGCTTCATATGAGGAAGTCAGTCCTAGTACTGGATCGGAGGTGATGCATGGATGTCATATTTCTAGCATTTTTTCTAAAGCATTTGATTACGGTGCACATTAATGGTTGGTAAGTAAAATGAGAATGCTTGGAATGGGGGAGAAAAACGTGTGCAAGTGGGTAAGCCAATGCTCATTGATTGAAAACAAAGGGTAGTAATAACAGGTAACCATACTCTGACTGGATTGTGTTTACTAGTGGAGGTAACAAGGGTCGTATTGGGCCCTTATACTCTTCAAACATTTTCATTAACGATCTTACACATGGATGCCGCTAGAATATCGATCTTTGCAGAAGATACAAAGCTCTGTAAAGTAATCCAACACAATGAGAGGATAATGTGTTATTACAAAGGGATCTGGATACAGTTGGAGGCCTGGGCAGGGAAATGGCAGATGAGGTTTAACACAGATAATGCAAAGGTTATGCACATGCGGAGGAAAAAAATCCATTACAGAATACATGTTAAATGGAAAAAGGCTGAGTAAAAGTGACATGGGAGTAGGGACTTGGGGAATCTTGGTGGACAGTTAAACTTAATTGTAGCAGCCAGTGTCAGACAGCAGCTGCAAAGGCAAATAGGATCATGGGCGTGCTTTAGAAATTGGCATAGAGGCACATGATGAGAAAATTCTTTCTCCCATTATACAAGTTCACTGGTTAGGACCACTCATGGATTTTGGTACAGTTTTGGGCACCAGTGCACAGGAAAGACAATGTAGAGCTTGAGCAGGTACAAAGGCGGCAACAAAACTAATAAAAGGACTGGGTCGGACTACAGTACCCGAAAAAATTAGAAGATTAGTTTATTTTTGTTTAGGAGAAAAGACGGCTTCCAGTGGGACATAATAAATATGTTTTAAATACATCAAAGGTCAATATTGAGATCTCTCCCAAAGATTTATTTTATACCCAGGACTGTATCTAGAACAAGGGGGCATCCTCTATGTTCTTGAGGAATGAAAGTTTCTACTTAAAAAATAGAAGGGAATCTTTACTGTAAGAGCAGTGAGACTGGGGACTCATCGGCCAGAGGAACTTGTTCATGGTGAGTCAACTAACAGAGTTCAAAAAGGGTTTGGATGCATTTTATGGAGCATAATAATATAAACAAGTTATAGTGTCTAGGAATTTCTGGAGAGGGGTCATTGATCCAGGGATTTTTCCGATTGCCGATTGGAATCGGAAGGAATTTTTCCCTAAAATGGAGGACAATTGGCTTCTACCTCGTTGGGGGTTTTTGCCTTCCTCTGGATCAACACTGTAGGCACAACAGGCTGAACTGGATGGACGTCTCATCTTTTTTCGGCCTTACAAACTATGAAACTATGAAACTATGACGCGGAGCAGTTCCCCCCCCTGTGTGACTTGGTTCGCCGAGGCAAACCAGGTGTAGAACTGGGTGACACCGCTGTGCCCATGCACATTGTGGTATTGATGGAGCAGTTACTTGTGGAAGGCTGAGATGGTGGAGACGGAGGCAGGACATTGGCGCCAGGAGCAGCGTTTGACAACGTGGAGGAGTAAGCGGCGTCATCCTGTCCCAAGTTGTTTGGTGTGGCCTGGGCAGGAGACAATTCACCACAGTGGGCCCCCGTTAAAGGACATGTACTGGCCTGGACCGTAGTTAAGCTCCAACACGTCCGCGTTGCCATGTACACCTTGGAAGAAACCGATAGCTCAAGGTCTGGCCCACCTTCTGTTCTACATATTTGTGAAGGGCTGGTACTGCCTTTTTGGAAAATAAATTCGGCTTGGAGCTCTCACCTGGCTCGGCAACATGCCATTAGTTCTCTGAATGGTGCAGAGTCCACCATTTGGAAAGGGAGGGACTGCAGTACCAACAACTTGGACAGGAGCACGTTCAGCTTCTGCACCTTAGGATGGTAGGACGCCTAATGTTTCTCTTTGCAATTCGCCTCGGTTGAACGGACTGCTGGCGCCATGAGTAACGAGGAGCAGCAGCATTTGGAGGGAGATGATGTCAAAGAGAAAACAGCTCCCTTCTCAGAGGTGGTGGAGCCTTGACTGGCTGAAATGGCATGCGTAGCCACTGGGCGCTGCTGGTGCGGCTGGATGGACCACCAAATCTGAGCCACGTTTCTCCCAGGCCACGGTTGGGGCGCCTGCATCGTTTGATAGCAGGGTGGTGGTGCCAATGTTAGCTTCCTGGCCACGCTTCACTTTCTGCCCAAGATTCATCACATATACCCATATTCGGCTCTTCCGGGGTCTTAGCAAAAAAACTGCCACACAGCCAAGTAGCCTGATGTTACCACCAAACGCTACAACACTTGAAAAGAGCTAGGTTATTTTGACACAATGGAGAGCGAGCGGACGCTCTTATGGTTTTCTAATGGCCAATCTGGAATAATAATGGACATGGCCGAAATCAAATGATAAGAATACAGATGTTGTACCGACTGTCGTAAACAAAATAGATCAATAATATTGGCCCGGTCAACGAATTAAAAAATACTTAATTCCAATTAATTCATGATTTATTTCTTTAGTTGTGTTACACCATATCTATTGTTCATGGGCTAACGAAAATAAAGGAATTAAACATGATTTTATTGAATTTATTTGTTTTTTGCGTTTCCCACATTTTTAGTGTGCATTTTATATACACATAGGTTCTATTCGGATTAGTAATTTTTCATTTTTGATTTCCCGCCTTTGTACTGTTTTTTTTTAGCATCTGTCATAGAAAACCCATAAGAGACCGGTCGCTCGCTCCTACCTCAACTTGGGGGGTCCAAATAACCCCCGCTGCCTATTTTAAGTTAGCCAATCACCAAACAAGAGCTCGCTCTGAATTTCTTTTCCCATAGAATATTCTCAGATGAAGAAAGTAGACTCACGATCTGATTGGCCAGGATAGCCAAACGCCCCGCTAGATAAACCAATCAGCTATTTTCTGCCTTATTTACTGTATTTTGAAACTGTCCCGCCTTTGAATGATTGGTCAATATTTCTCCATAGGTTTAGAATGGGCCACCCTGTCGTCCTATTCTGATGGTCTATACTCCTCCATAGGTTAGGTATGGGCCTCTGTCGATCCTATTCTGCTTGGCTGGTTTTTGCCGAAACAATCAGAACAGTGACGGTTTAACTTGCGGTCTGGCTCGGGCTCATATGATCCAAACTCAGAGATCCCATGTAACTCTTCAATTGCAAGTCCATATGGCTCAGAGCCGGTCTCGGCAGACACAAACACTTTGTTAGGGATTCTAAAAGGATTTATTTTTAAATGAATGGTTTCACGCTATTTATCTGATAATGTTTTTACAATTATTAGACAATGATTTTTTTATTTACCATGTCACTCCATTGCCCGCACAGAGTAGGAGGGCGTGATTGCAATTGTAGACCGTCTCTCCATAGAATACACTATGGCGAGAAGTAAACTCGCCGCATATCGATTGGCTGGGATATGCCCAAGGCCCCGGCTAGCTCTATACCCTTAAGCTACCGCGCTTTTCTGCATTTTTACCTGTATTTTGAACTCGTCACGCCTTTGATTTGATTGGTCCAATATTTTCTCCCATAGGATTTTAATGGGTACCCTGTCGCTTCTACTTCTAGATTAGGCTGGGATAGCCAAGCCCCCACCTAGCTCAACCAATCAGCTCTTTCTCTGCATTTTTACTGTTTTTTGAAAACTGTCCCGCCCTCTTAGACTTTGAATTGAGTCTGTAGTTCCATAGGTTTTAATGGTTTCACTGTCGCTCATATTCTCCGATTGGACGGTTTCTGCCGACCATTGAGAAGCCTTTCAGATTTGACTTTACTGTATTTCCCGGCAATTTTCAATATCCTAATTCCTGATATTGCGCCATTCTGATATTTGGAAAGTGATTTTTTTTAATTTTTATTTTTTATTTTTTCAGGTTTGAGCTCTTTTTTGAGAATGTTTAACGCTTTTAAAGGCGATTTTTTATTATACTTCGCACGGACATGTTTAAACCCTTAAGACCCATACCTGTTTTGACCTTCCTGACACAGCCCCTATTTTTGAAATCTGACATGTTGTCAATTTATGTGAGAACTTAACTTTTTTGACACTTTCACCTAACATGTGATTCAGAGATTGTTTTCTCGTGACACATTGTGCTTTAAGTAGTATGAAATTTTTATCCATTACAATCCTTTGTTTGTTTGTGAAAAATATCAAAATTTCATGAAAATTTGGAAAAATTTGCGATTTTGAAAGTTGCAAAATTTCTGCGTGCAAGACAGTTAATTATTCACCACAAAATAGTGTATAACTAGCATCTACCATATGGCCACTATAGGTTGGCACTCATTTTTTAAATGTCTTTTTTTTTTTTTACGAACATTAGAGGGCTTAGAAATTTTGTAGTAATTTTTCTAAATTTTTCAAAAAAATTTTGGAAATATACTTTTTTTTAGGGCCCACTCCATTTTTCTGCCCGGGGCTTTGAGGGGCTCTGAATGTTAGATCCCCCCCATAAGTGACGCCACCTTGAGAAACTAGGACCCCTTAAAATATTTAAAAACCACTATTTAGGAAGTTTAAAAACCCCCTTTCAAAATATTTCAAAAGGTTTTTTAAAGCAAAGGGAAGTAAAATTTTAAAAATTTCACTTTTTTTGCAAAATTTTCAATATTTACCCTTATTTTCACGGGAAATAGGGTTTAAATGTGACTAGGAAAATTTTGAAATTTAATATTTTTTCCCCCAGGTTTGCCGTTTTTTTAGTTATATCCCATATGTGGCCCCCTGTGCATTTTTTGGGTTTCCCCCCCTTTAAGCCCCAGAATAGGGGAGCCCCTACTATATTTTGGGGTCTCATTTTAAATTAGGGATTTTATTTGGGCGCCATTTCGGGTTTTGGGGAACCCAAGGTCCCAAAAAATTTAATAAACCCCCTAAATAGCCCGATTTTGGGAAAAACTAACCCCTTAATTGAATTATCCAGGGGTGCTCGAGTATTTAGACCCCACGGGGTTGTTTTCCACAAAATTTTTTTTTAGCATAAGGCTGTGAAAAATTAAAAAAAAAATTTTTTTTCCCAATTTAATCTGAATTTTTTGGCTTCAAATGTTTAAAAATAATTTTAAAAAGGGAACCCAGGAAAAAAAACCCCCTTTAAATACTTTGTTAAGAAATTTTTTCCCAAAGTTGGAATACCCAAATTGGGGGTGGGTGTAATGCTGTTTTGGGGGGAAAATGGGGGGGGGGAAAAAGGGGTTGGGGACGCTTTTTGGTTTTTGGGAAAACGAAGATTTTGGGTTTGGGGCCCATGTGCTTTTTGCAAACCCCCCAAAGTAGAAAAAGAACAGGGCGAAACCTTCCCGGGAAAGTCGCCCCTTTTTTGGTTCAACCCATCAGGGATTCTTTGGGGTTGTTTTATTACTGTGCATTTTGGATGCACAGGTTTTTCCATGTTTTTTTTTTTTTGGCATTGGGCAAGGGAAAAAGGGGGGGAAAAATGCAGTTCGGGCCCCATTTTTTTTTGATTTTAAAATTTTTTACAGCTTTCCCACCGTGCAGTGTAAATGATGTGATAACTTTACTATGGGGGTGGGGTTTCCCAATTAAAATAATATAGATTTTATATAGTTTTTTTTTTTTATTATTTACACTTTTAGAAATACGTTATAAAAAATGCGTTTTTATGTTATCCTATTCTGACACCCTACTTTTTTAGTTTGCGTGTGCAGAGTTGTAGGGGCTTTTTTTCGCGGGGAGGTTGAAGTTTTTTTTGGGTATATTTGGGGGGCTTGTTTGCTATGTTTTTTTTTTTAAAGGGTTTTTTCTGGTGTTTTAAAAAAATACAGAAATTTTGGTGTGTTTTTTATTTTTATTATTTATAGCGGCACGTACGGTTATATGAATGGAAGTTTACTCGCAGGTCATACGATTAACCGAACCAATTTGTATATTTTTTTATTTTTTATCTTTTATACAAAAAAACACTTTTATTTAAACCCGGGGAAAAATACGTTTTTGCACGCCATAGTTGAGGCATAACTTTTACATTTTTCTGTGCTTGGAGCGTGTTGGGACGTTTTTTGCAGATGTTTTTCGTTTTTATTGTATATTTTTGGGGGGGACAAGGCTTTTTGATCGTTTTAATCCATTTTTTGGGGGCCGGGGTGAAGAAATACGCAACCTATAGTGTTTTTTATTTTATTTTTAACAGGGTCCCCGTGCAGTATCCGTGAAAAGTTTCTTACTCTTTGGGGTGTACGATTTGGGGTACCTATTTATTTAAAAGTTTTTTTTTTTTTTTGAAGCACTTTAAAAAAAAAAAGAAAAGTGTTTTTAGTGTGTAAAACAAAATTTTTCATGCTATGTTGAGAGCTTACTGTTTTATTTTTCCGTATACAGGCGTTTTTAAAGGGCTTTTTTTTTTTTTTTTTTGGGGATGAATGATTTTAATTGGTCAACTTTTGGGGTTTCTAGGGGGTTTTTTGATCGCTTTTTATTTATTTTTGTGCTGCGGGATGAAAAAATAATTTAATTTGGTTTTTTTTTTTTTTTTTTTTTTTACGGGGTTCACCGTTCGGGTTAATTAAACATGACAGAAATTTTTAGGGCAGGTCGTTACGCCGCGGCGAACCAAATATGGGTCTTTATTTATTTTTGTCTTTTTTTGGGGCGATTTGGGGTTTGTAAAGGGGAAAAGGGGGGTGTGATTTTTTATTTTTTTTTTTGTTTTTTATGTACTTTTTTTTCATTTTTTTTTTCTTTTTTTCACTTTTTCAATTTTTATTTTCTTTTCCCCATGGGGATTTTTAAATGAGAGATCTTTTGATCTCTCATTCAATAGGAATCATGCATAGTTGTTGATTTACTGGTTTTCCTATGAAATGTCAGTCATTGCCGGGGCGTCCCCCACAGGGCCCGGGGCTTTTCTTTTTGACATCAGCCAACCGGGGGCTTTTCTTGCCTTCCGTCTGTTGTGGAAAGGCAGGACTCCCCCCCCCCCCACGGGACGCCCACCCCCGTGCGCTGCTGCCGCCGACAGAGCGCGGGGGCGACTCCCCTGGTCTCCTTTTTTGCGACCCGATCGTCGCTGAAAATTAGGGGTTAAACCCCGGCCACCCCCCAGCGACCCGGGGAGGGTCGGGGCCGCCTGCGGTGCCCTTGAAATTTTTACGCTGAACCCCCGCGATCGCGCAAACCCTTGCTTTAGAGTTTTGCGCGATCCCAGGACGTACCCAAAAGCCCAGGGCGTTAACCCCCAAAACCCTTACGGGTTTAGGATACTTTAAGGTCGTTAAGGGGGTTAATGATTTCTCCTGTTTTCCAGCGTCTCGAATCGGCACAGATTTTGGCGCAGCCCCTTCTGGCCTAAGTCCCGCACTGGGCCCCCCCACAGGGCAAAACGCGGGGGATTTTTTCACGGAATGTATGAGCGCCTATTTTTCCGGCGGCAAAATTTGGTGACCCCGCACTGCGCCTCAGTCCCCACGCCCCCCGACACTAGCAGGCGGGCAATTTTATGGTAGTTGAGCGCGCCCCGGCGCCGACATAAATCAGGCGCAGCTTTCACTAAAAATCAGGCGAAACGGTGCGCTCCGACCCGGCGAGAATCATACATGTCGCCCCCTATATTTGACTCCAAATGAACCCACTAACAGGCTTGGGTAACCCTTGGATATAAATTGCGCTCCAGAAATCACCAGTAAAAAATTAATGGTATGTGGCGTGTAAAAACGCTGTGTATTTTACTGACTACAAAAGCACAAACACGCTTAATTAACCCTTGGATATAAATGGCTCTACAGAAATCAGCAGCAAAAAATTAACTAGTATGTGGCTTGTAAAAATGTCATTTCTTTTACTGAATACAACAGCACAAACAGGCTTAGACAACCCTTGGATATAAGTTGCGCTACAGAAATCAGCAGCAAAAAATTTACTGGTATGTGGCGTATAAAAAAGCTGTTTCTTTTACTGAATACGAAAGCACAAAAAGGCTTAGACAACCCTTGGATATTCAATGTGCTCCAGAACTGACCAGATGGCATTAAAATGTATATGGAGCAGAATTGGAACCACACTGGACTTGAATTACAATGCCCCACAAACTGAATCAAAATGATAACGGAAGAGGAGCAGTCTCTGATAAAAGCAGTGACACCCCCCCAAATTCGCTGTTAAAAACAAATTTCCTTTGTGTGAGATCTCTGCAGCACCTGCAGCACGGCAGATAGAGAGGAGTGTGAGGAGCGAGCATGGCGTCCAGACTTATATAGTGCGGTGAAGTCACAGAATCCCGCCGGTCTCTGATTGGCTTCATCACTCACATGTCATTGAAGGTGTTCCTTTTTTCCCTTCCCAGATTTCTTTGGCCCCATTTTAACGCCATGTGCTTGCAGCCATTTTATCAATTAAAAACACGCTTCGTTCCCGCGAATTCCCCCAAAAACTTCTATTTCGTGCAGAATCAAAGTTTTCCTGAAATTCTAAATGAATTCCACTTCGTTAGAATCAATTCACCCATCTCTACTGGCAGCAATCCGCCGCTGCAAGTCCATCCCGCTTTGCGGCGTGCTCTGGTGAAAACCGGACCTACTTAGACTCTGCTCCCTGGCGTGGCTTACACCATTTCTTGCGGTGGTCCAGAGGATCCACATCTCCGGTTTGCCTCTTGGTAAGCCGATCCTGACAAGTTCTCAAACTGTGCAATTTCAGAAATACCAGGACAGTCAATAATCATCAACTCTTAAGAAAAATTGCCCCTTTTTATACATGACATCAATAAAGGATATGTGTACAGACAGCCTATCTTACACCACCAAGCCAGCTCACTACACCTAACTTCCTTCATGAGCTGACCACTGCCAATGTCAAAATTAGGAAATGGTCTACGAATGTCACTTGACTGTGTACAAAGGTGTATACAAAAATATATATTTCGTTAAAAGTCAAAACTTATCTTGGGAATCTTTTGTGTTTTTGGTTACATTTTAAACTGAGCTGAATGCATTAATTGATCACTTACATTTAGTGGAAAATGCAGGAAATAGGTCCTGTAAACATTTGAAGATTATCCGCACCCTACACTCCACGGAAACTGCCTTAGTTAAAGTCTCAAATGACCTCCTAACAGCAAATCTCAGGTAAACTTCAATTGTTACTTCTCTTGGATCTCTCTGCAGCATTTGACACTGTGGATCACCAACTTTCCTCGCATGTCAGCACCATTGGCCTCCCGGACACCGCTCTCGCTTGGTTCTCGTCCCAAACCCCTCTGACGCTCCTTCAGTGTCTCGTTTTCTGGTTTCCACCTCCTCTCCTCTTCCTCTTGCTGTTGGGGTTCCTCAGGGATCAGTTCTAGGCCCTCCTCTTTTCATTGTACACAGCCCCCCTTGGACAAACCATTTAGTAGATTTGGCTTCCAGTACCCTCTCTATGCGGATGACACCCAATTATACACCTCCTCCTATGGACATCACTCCAGCCTTGCTACAAAACACCAGTGACTGTCTGTCCGCTGTCTCTGACATCATGTCCTCTCTCCATCTGAAACTAAACCTCACTAAGACTGAACTTCTTGTCTTTCCGCATCTACTAACCAACCCCCCCTGCTATTTCTGTTTCTGTATGTGGTACTACCATTTCTCCTAGGCAGCAGGCCCGCTGTCTAGGGGTTTTATTGGATTCTGATCTGACCTTCTCCCCATGTATCCAATCCCTTGTCCGCTCCTGTCACCTGCACCTCAAGAATATCTCCACCAACCGTCCCTTTCTCACTGTGGAAACTACTCAAAACTCTCATTACTGCTCCTATTCCTTCTCGACTTGACTACTGCAACTCCTTGCTTATTGGTCTCCCTCTCTGCAAACTCTCCCCTCTCCAATCTGTCCAGAATGCCGCAGCCAGGCTTGTCTTTCTCTCCAGCCGCTATACTGATGCCTCTACCCTGTGTCAGTCACTGCACTGGTTGCCCATCCAGTACAGGATACAGTATAAACTCAGCACTCTCACCATAAAGCTCTCCACAGCGCTGCTCCTCCCTACATCTCCTCCCTAGTCTCTGTCTACCGCCCTACCCGTGCTCTCCGCTCTGCTGATGATATCAGACTACATTCCTCAATCATCCGAACCTCCCATCCCCGACAACAAGAATTCACAGTGCGGCACCAATTCTCTTGGGGAAAATGTACCCCGGGGCGATCAGGCCATTCAAAACCATCACAGTTTTAAGAGGGGGCCCTTAAAAAAAATCTTTTCGGTTGGCCCACCAAAATCCCTAATGCTATCACAAAAATCTGTCACTCCCTCACTTTGGGACTTACTGTAATAGATATACAGTTGGGTGGCGGTTTTATCCATTTTTTATGTAAACCACCCCCTATTTTTTGAAACATGGCGGACCATTGTAAACTTGGCATTCTTCCGTATGTTTTCCCATAAAACCCAATAGATTTAACTTCCGGCAGGGCCCTCACACCTTTTGTCTTTTGTAAGTACTTTTAATGTGTAATGGGGGATGTTTACCCTTAAATTTGTAAAGTGGCGGGAAAATGTTGGGCTATAAAATAAAAGTTTTTTTTTATTTATTTTTTTTAAAATTATTATTATTATGGAAGACTTCCTTGTGCTTCTCCTATTGTCATTGAAAACATGTGGCCAGTTTGAAAGACTTAAAACCAATATAGAATAAAATTTGTATGGTAAGTCTAAAGAAACCCGTGCATGTATTGATAGGCATAAGTGATGTGTATGCAGAGACTGTAGAGCTGTTATTACTATATTTATATACTGTATGTATAGTATTCACAATACTTGTACACAAGGGCAAACATACTATAGATGCAACTATGTGGTTGTTGTGGGGGCCCTTAGAGAATAGGAACCCAGTCCTTGATGGTCCCACTCCTCTTACTACCGCTTGGCAAGAACCTAAGCAGAACTCTCCATAGAAACAGCATTGTTAACAAATTATGAGCCTGGGAACTTGATCACGAGTTTGAAAAGACTGGGGGAGGGAAAAGAATTTGGTCCCTTTTGTTTTCTGGGAAAACATACCCTCAAAAAGGGATCTATTTTTTCCCCTGGAGTCCCTCACTTCTAGCATGGGGAAGTGGGTGGGTGCAAAAAACCCCCAAAAAAGGGGGTATTTCCCCTTTTCGGTTTCCTTTTCCTTATTTTGCCCTGTTTTTTGAATTTGTAATGTCTATATGAAATTGCTGCCCACCGTGTGCATTTGTTTTTTAAAACAAAGTTTTTCCATGTGAAAACCAATTGTTGTTTTTTGATTATTATATGTGGGAGGGTTGGGAGTCTCCATTTTGGTGTTTGCACCCCACCCATTTCCCCAGGTTTTAAACCGGCAGTGTTCTTTGAAGCAGGTATCTTCCTCCCCCCAAGGTATGCAGGGCTGAATAGGACCCATTTGAGGGGAAATAGGTTGGACCCACCTGCACTTGGGTCCCCTTGATGTTGGGGGTGGGTTAAACATTTTTGGCCAAAAAATGTGAAAAGAGAATCTAATTTTTTTTCATGTTTTCAGTTAGCAGTAAAAACTTTTTTTCCCCAAATTTTTCCCATGTCCCATTGACGTTTCCTTAGCCTAAAGTGCCACTGTTTTTTTTAATTTTTAATGTCTTAAATTTTCTGCCAAAACCATGTGCTTTTTTTTTTTCAACAAAATTTTTTCCATGTGCAAAAACCAAATTTTTGTTTTTTATTTTTATTTGTGGGAGGTGGTTCTCCATTTGGTGTTTGCACCCCACCCATTCCCCGGTTTTAAAAAGTGCAGGTTCTTTGAAGCGGGGTTTTCGTCCCTAAGGTAGCAGGGGTGAAAGGACCCAATAAGGTGACAAGCGTAGGCCCACTGACTTGAGGGGCCCCTTGATGATTTGGGGGGTGGGCTTAAACATTTTTGGGCCCAAAAGTGTGAACTGAGAACTCAATTTTTTTATGTATTCTAGTTTGCAGTAATGTTTTTTCCCAAAATTTCCTATTTCCCCTTTTTACGGTTTCCTTAGTCCCCTAATTGCCCGTTTTTTGAATTTTTTAATGCTATATGAATTGTGCCCCACCGTGTGCATTTGTTTTTTCAAACAAAATTTTTCCTTCAAAACCCTTGTTGTTTTTGATTATTAATGTAGGGGGTGGGGAGTCTCCTTTTTTGGGGTTTGCCCCCACCCCCTTCCCCCGGTTTTAAAAAGTGCGGTTCTTTGAAGAGGGATCTTTGCTCCCTAAAGGTATGCAGGCTGAAAGGACCCAAAAAGGTGACAATAGCGGGACCCACCCGCACTTTAGGTCCCCTTGTGATTGGGGGTGGGCTTAAGCATTTTTGGCCCCAAAAATGGACTAGAACCCAATTTTTTTCATGTATTCTAGTTGCAGTAATGCTTTTTTAAAAATTTTCCCAGTCCCCTTTGCGTTTCCATTTTTCCCTAATGTGCCACTGTTTTTTGAATTTGTAATGTCTATTTTGAATTGCTGCCCCACCATGTGCTTTTTTTTTTTCAAACAAAGTTTTTCCATGTGCAAACCAAATTTTGTTTTTGATTATATATATGTAGGGGGGATTAGTCTCCATTTTGGGGTTTTTCACCCCCCACTTTCCCCCGGTTTTAAACCCGTGCAGTGTTCTTTGAAGCAGGTATCTTCGCTCCCTAAGGTAGCAGGTCTGAATAGGACCCAAAAGAGGGGACAAAAACGTAGGACCCCCCTGCACTTGAGGTCCCCTTGTGATTGGAGGGGGGCTTTAAGATTTTTGGCCAAAAGTTTTTGAACTTAGAACCCCAATTTTTTTTCATTATTCTAGTTAGCTTAATGCTTTTTCCAATTTCCCCATGTCCCCCTTTGACGGTTTCCTTTGTCCATAAGTGCCACTGTTTTTTTAATTTGTTTTGTTTAGAAATTGCTGCCACACCAGGTGCATTTGTTTTTTTAAAAAAAGTTTTTTCCCTGTGCAAAAAACCAAATTTTTTTTTTTGATTATATATATGTAGGGAGGAGTGGTAGTCTCATTTTGGGTTTGCACCCCCCCCAATTCCCCCCCGGGTTTTAAACCCGTGCGTGTTCTTTTTAAGAAGGTATTTCGCTCCTAAGGTAGCAGGTCTGAATAGGGGGCCCCCAATAGAGGGGGCAATAGCGTTTGGACCCCCTGCACTTGAGTCCCCCTTTATGATTGGGGGGTGGGCTTAAGCATTTTTGGCCAAAAAATGTGACGAGAAACCCCAATTTTTTTCATGATTAGTTAGCAGTAATGCTTTTTTCCCAAAATTTTCCCATGTCCCATTTTACGGTTTCTTAGTCCTAATGTGCCCTGTTTTTTGAATTTGTAATGTCTATATGAATTGCTGCCAACCAAATTGCATTTGTTTTTTCAAAAAAAGTTTTTCCCTGTGCAAAACCAATTTTGTTTTGATTATATTATGTAGGGAGGAGTGGTAGTCTCCATTTTGGGTTTGCACCCACCCACTTCCCCCGGTTTTAAAACCTGCAGGTTCTTTGAAGGGTATCTTCGTCCCCAAAGGGATCAGGTTGAAAAGGACCCAATAGAGGGGAAATAACGAGGACCCCCTGCACTTGAGGTCCCTTGATGATTGGGAGGTGGGGTTAAACATTTTTTGGGCCCAAAAATGTGAACTGAGAACCTCAATTTTTTTATGTATTCTAGTTTGCAGTAAACTTTTTTCCAAAATTTCCCAGTCCCATTTGGGGCGGTTTCTTAGTCCATAATGTGCCCTTTTTTTGAATTTTTAATGTCATACGTTGTATTTGGCAATTTGCTTTTTTAAATATATGGAGGAATGATGCCTCCATTTTGGGCTCTTGCCCCCCCCACTTCCCAGGGTTTTTATATCAGTGCGTATCTTTTAGGGTTGGTGCTTTTTTTTTCTCTCTGGATTATGCAGGTCGGTTGGCCCAAAGAGAAGTCTGAATTTGATTCTAGTGAGAGGTAAGAATACAGTAGGACCACCCGCCATGAGATCCAGTTGTAAACCGGGGGTGGCTTAAGCATTTTTTGATCAAAACATGTGAACAAAGAATCTCAAAGATTTTTCATGTATTGTAGATAGCATAAATGCTTCTTTAGAGGTTTCCATGTATTGTATAGCCCTTTTAGCAGATGGTGTGCCACTGGTGTTGGAGTGTGTGTATATACATATGCCGCAGAAAAGCCAGTGGCACCCAGGTTCACATTGTTTTTTCAGAATTGTTTTTTTGTGCAGAACTATACGTTGTATTTGGCACATATTGCTTTTAAACTATATAGGGAGGAATGGATGCCTCCATTTTGGTCTCTTGCACCCCACCCACTTCCACAGGTTGTTATATCAGTGCAGTATGCTTGCAGGGTTGGTGCTTTTTTTATTTTTCTCTCTGGATTATGCAGGTCGGTTGACCCTATGAGAAATCTGAATTTGACTCTAGTGAGAGGTAAGAATACAGAAGGACCACCCGCCTTGAGATCCCGTTGTAAGCCTGGGGTGGCTTAAGCATTTTTTGATCAAAACGTATGAACTAAGAATCTCAAAGTTTTTTCATAGCTGATCTACATCTCTACTACTGATCCTGCATCGTTCTCCCACCCCTTTGACAAGGAGAAGACTTACACCGACCATGTGCAGTGTACCACAATTTTTTCAGCAGTTCCACTAAAATTGTTGAAAAGGTCCTTTAAAGTGTTGTGCCTGGAATCAGCACAGCCAAAAAAGGTTTGTATATATTCATCTATATACTACATGTGTTTTGCTTAATTAACATTATTATTTAAGGGAGCGCCGTCTCCATTTTCCTTCTCTTTCCACTACATGTCCCATGATACATTGCTGACATCTATTCCAGGAAGTTCCTCCCCTTTGTATTTACCTGGCTGCTGAAAGCAAGTTTCCTTACTCCTTGCATTTCATATTGTGCTCCCCTACTACTGAACTTCTCACTTTTTAGTTTTCGTTACATCCCCCCCTTTTGCTTTTCATTGCAAATATCCCCCTCCTTTAATTCAAAGGCTGGAACTAGATGTTTTTAAACCAGGAATCCAAAAATGTAACTACAGGTCATAATCCTAGGTGATGATCTTCAAACCTCACATTTAAGGCCAATAAGTGGCAAGATTAGTGGAAAGTCAAAATTTAGTTAAATTAAATTTTAATAATTTTTTTACTTGTCCTATACTTTCAATGGGGTTACTGTATGTTTTGTATACTGGAATAAAACTTTAAAAAAGCAGTTTTAATGGGTGCGGTGACCGAAGTATTTTGTTTGCGCTTATTTTGCCCCTCCCTTTTTAAAAATTTCTAACCGAAAAGACGTATTCATATGCCATGGTGCTATTGTGCTTAGGATCTATACTAACATTGGTGTCAGCTCAAATTTTGTAAGCAGGAACCGTTTCTCCTTTGTCAGCCCCCCCACACAAAATTGTGGGTGCGATTTGGTTAACATGGCAGCTGAACCCTTTGCAAAGGTTCTACAAGTCTTTCCCCCTTTTTACACTTGTGGTAAAACTGCCATCTTTAAACATCCTTCTGCATTATAAAAACATGACAATCGCTCCCCTTATGGTTCCCCATGAATTCAAAGTTACAGTAAAAAAAAAAAGAAATTATTATAAAAATATATTTATTGTGAGAAGGCACAAGGTGCCATTTTGGATGGCCGATATGTGTCACCGCGTTTTTTTGTCTCCGTGAAGTAAGCTGGTATTCGTTCGTCAGTATTGTTTATAACGGGAAATTGTGATTTCATAGTAGAATTTGAAAAGCAAGATCGGGGCCAGGCTTTTAGGGGGAGCAGTCTAAAGTTGGTTTGGGAGACGCCCCTATTTCCCAGGCCATTTTTTGCGGGCCTACTTAAGGCAGGAAGTTTATGGAACTGGGGGTGGTTCTCAGTCGAGGTTTGTCTGACTGGGAGAGTGGAAAGTCGTGGTCCAGAACGTCTCCGAACCCCTTTGGGGGGAACGAACCCAGAAACAATTCGGAAAAGAGATGGGGTTTACTGTATCCACACGGACCGTATAATTTTTTTTTTGTTGGGGCTGAATTAACCCTAATGCTTTTGTTCTGTCGTTTGATCTTTGGCTAAATAAAGGCCAAAAAGTCTTGAAAACGACACCAGGATTTGTATTTGTGCTCCACTGATTAAATCCCCACTTTTTAAAAATATTATAATAAAGATAAAATTTTATATATATTTATATTAAAATTTATAAAAATATATATATATATTATATATTATTTATTATCCCCCCCTAAAACCCTAGAAGGAAAACATATTTCATTTTGTATCCCCTAATAATTGAAATAAAAAGTGATCAAAAAGTCACATCTATCCCTAAATTCTTTATCCTGCAAAAAATTCACCCTCACTGTTATTGTTTGCAGGAAATGGTGTTGTGACACAAATGTAAAAGATAGAAAATGCTTGAATTTTTGGGGGGTACTAAAACATAAAGAAAACCTAAATATTTTGGGTTTCTGGAAAAAATTTAATACCTAGATAACAAATCATTTATATCAAATTGTGAACGCCATAAAAACAAAACCCCCGCAAAGTATAGTTTTCAAATTTCGCCCCACTTAGAATTTTTTTCCAGTTTCGCTCCTATCTCCTGAGCGAACCCCGAATCCTCTCCATTCTGAATGGAGAGGTAGTCGGGCCTCTCCCATAGACAGTAGCCGAGCCAATATTCCACTTTTATTTGGTAAAACAAACCTATTTTGTTAACTGTATTTCCTATTTTGGGGGGTTAAATACTCAAAAATGGAATCTGCATAGAGATCAAAGTGTAAAAATGGGAGTGTGTAAAAGGCAAAGTTTATAAAATTGTTTTACATTTTAAATCCACTTTGTATTAATTCCTATAAAAAATGTTTTTAAAAAAAAAGTTAACAAAAACTTAACCCATAAAAAATTTGTTTCTAGTTGTTCAAATACATATGATAATGAATTGACCTTACTAGCAAATTATGGCAAGAACTTTTATTAACATAGACCTAAAAGAGAAGAGTTAAAAATCAATCCTGTGTATAATGTAAAACAATTCCATAAGCTGGGTATATGTACATACATATGAAAAGATATAATACAATATTTATAAAAATTTCACTTTTGTGAGATACTGTAGGTCTAAAAAGAAGAGTTAAAAAATTATATATCTATCTTTCTTTCTATCTATTATCGTTATTTGGTACGACACAGTACAGTAGAATATTGCAGGGGGGCTAGAGGGGTGGCTTTTTTTTAAACTATACGTGGGTGGATGGCTGTTTCTTATGTTACATTGCTTTGGGTATCGAATCGACGATAGCGATAGTCGGCCGCTATGATAAGGTTTTTCGATATTTAGCATCGATTTTGCGCGATGACCCCTTAAATTTTGAGCAACAACACCTTCATTTTTACACCAAAAAAAGGCTGGAGAAGCTGAAATTAACATCCACAACAGTCAAAGGATACGTCCCCACATCTTAGGGGAAAACCTTGGTTAAAAAAGTCAATAAAAAAAG
>JAODAL010006729.1:0-130878 GCA_025379985.1 Phyllomedusa bahiana
TATTTTTAAAAAATTTGCCCGTTTTTGTTTTGCTTTTCCCCTTTAGTGATCCTTTGTTTACAGCTCTCCCCCGGGGGATACGCCCAGGGCTGAAAAAAACTTATCAGTATGTCCACATGCTCAGACATCACCTCTCTTTCAGGTTGCTACTGAGTGTTAAACCCCCCGGGTGAGTCTTTCTCTCCCCCTTTTGGACTAGTTGAAATAAGTAAAAACATGCAAAAAAAGAAAAGAACCTCAATCAGGTCGTGCATTGATAAAGAAAAATCCACGGGGTTAATTTCCCTGCAGCGTTTTGAACCAAGGACCCTTGTGCGTAAACAAAAATTTTACCTCTGAGCTACAGTAGCTACTTACAATTATATACATAAACAGACCTTTCTTTCACTAGAGAGAGAAAAGATAAAAGTCCCTTAACTAGAACAAGAGGTAGAGAACTTTCAACCAGCTGAATAGGAAACTAACACTGTTTAATAAGAGACTTGTGAAAGTCAAGAAAACCAGATTTCTAAATAATTTTGGAAGTTTAATTAGAATTCAAGTGTTTGTCAGTTCAGTTATCTTATGTGAACAATACATTTTGGGTCAATTTCAGACAAATGAATCAACAAACTTATATTTCTAGTGGACAACCAGACCTTATCAAAAATTCAGATATCACAGATTCAGTGGCCAGATACTGTGTAAACAAAACCTCTTTAGCCAGATTTGTGGATACTGCTAAGAACTAATACCTCAGGGAGGTAATAGTTACAGGTTTAATGTCACAAACTTGTGGGAAGTACAAGTGATAAGGCATCAACCATTATGTTTTTAGTTCCTGGTCTGTAAGGTAACAATAACATTGAATCTAGGTAGGAACAGAGCCCCTTTGCCTTTCCAGAATTGAGTCTTTTAAAGGGAAAGTGTCATCAAAAAATCACTTATTGTTTAACTCACATTTTTATGTTAAACACATTTTTTTTGGAATTTTTGGGTTTTGTTTTTTTTTTTTTCCAATACTTTCAGTATTTTTTTAATAATTCTTAAGTCCTCAGTTTTTACTTTTCACTAAGCCCAATAAAAAAGCCCGCACTTCCTTTCTGTTAGAGGTTTTCGCGGGGGCTCATTATCGTAAAAACAGGGGGCAAACTAAAAGGAGAACCTTGTGTCAGATAACACAGAAACCCCCGTCAAAAAGGAGGGTGGTCACAGTCCACCCCCCCCCCCTCCTCCCCGCACAGTAATTTCTTCCTAGGTCACACAACAAGATAGAAAACCTTCCCTTAGACTCTTGGGACAAAATCTGCTTAAGAATCCTATGGCAAATAGAAAGAAAGGGGAAAGGCCCCTCTCAACTCGCTTCTTTTTTTTGTATGGTCCGTTCTTAGGGGGGGAATTTCCCAATAATAGCCAAAATCAAAATTGACTGCACTCAATTAGATGCAAATAAAAATTATTATTATTTATTTGCATCTAATTGAGTGCGGTCAATTTTGATTTTGGCTTAAGAATCCTATGTGCATGAAGCTGCTGTAAAGTATCTCTCTGACTGCTGTTAAAGCAGTGCAAGCAGAATGTCTTCTTCACCCCACAATCAATAAGATGGCCGAAGTAGAGAATCTACACTCGGAAATTCTAAGAAAAACGACTGAGAGGAAAAGCGAATATGGATCAGGGGCTTGATTTAATAAGTAAAAAAAAAAATTGGCGTCAGATTCCCTTTAAGCAGATATCAAGATTCTTATAATTGGTGAGAACACTAATTTGGTGTTTAGCTCCTACAAGAAAGTAATGCCATTCTTCGAAGGCCTAGAGAAAGCCAAGAAAAATCCAAATTTTTTGTTGCTTGTTCTCTGATCTTGGATGAATTTAATGGATCAAATTAGCATTTGCCTTCCCTTAATCCTATGAAAGGGACGAGTAAAGTATTCTTGCATTTCCACTGGTGTCTATCTAACTTGATGACCAAGCACATAGCAAAGTCTATGGTATTTACTGGAGGTTAATGGACCATTATATATTTAATGAGCATGGACAAGACTAGGTAAAACTGACAGAATGCCTAATGCCAAATGCCAAAACTTGGATCAATATGTCTTAGCAGTTCTTTTTCCTTTAAGAAGGAACCTGATAGTCCTGAAAGCCTCAGAATAGGAGTCCAATGAAGACAATTTAGTATATTATAGATGGAGAGAAAATGCCAAGGCCTGAAGGTTTCCCTAAAACAATGAAATTATTAAACCAAATATTTGCTGTTCAAATTCAGTTAAGCAATTTCCTGATAGTTTACAAGCTCTTTGTGGTTTCCTGGAAAATCTGTGAGATTAACTCCAGGTTTGGGAATAGCAATAGGTGTTGCTGTAGATAGTGCCTCAAAGGTCATCAGATGATGAACACACTTCTGCCCACGGATGAGCCAGGCTCTGTAGCTAATCAATCACTACCAGACGTCAATTCATATATAAAGCCAGTTACTCTTAATGAAATTGTAATAACTTGTTAATTGTGTTCCACAATCAGTCTTGGTTTGGGCCACTCTGGTTAGTGGAGTCTAAAGAAATGTAGACTTTCACCCTGTAGCCCTATATATGGATCTGGACTTCACTGCTACGTATCTCAAAACTGCATCTGAGATTAACCGCTGACTGGTGTAGATGACAAATGAAAGAGAAACAAGCCAAGAGTTAATAAAGGGTAGTCAAAAAATATGAGAACGCCCATTTGTCAATTACTTCACGATGCTTTTGGGCGCGCTTGCAGAACATCGAGTATACAGCCCTGTTCCCGCACAGTTCCTTGCAAGCACTCGGAGAGCTGGGGAAACCTCCGCTCCTGTTGCTTTAACCATTTGATTTCCGCCAGTTCATCATTTTCGTGAGCAGCGGCAATCAAAGGATTTCCCTGCTCTGTCGGGTGATCGGGACACCCGGTGACCTGTCAGAGCCCGGGGAACATCTCCACTGTCAGCCTTGGGGACCTAGAGTAGCCCCAGGGCTGTCTGTGTAAGAACCAACGAATCAGGCCGACGGAGCTGCCCTGGACACTGCGCTGTGTCAGACTGAAACAGATTACAATGTATTAGCATATATGAATTACTAAGTGTAAAAAAAAAAGTAACACAGTTCTCCCTTTATGGGATTTTAAAAAAAAGTAAAAAATATAAAAAGTGTAAAAAATATTAAAAATAAATAAATAATAAAATAAAAAATAAATGTTTAATAAAAAGTAATTGTGCATACATTACACACACAAAAAAACCCTACACATATTAGGTATCCACACAACTGTCATTAACCGAGAATTAATCAAACATAGTTATTAAGTGTGAAATGTAAATGTGGTTGTAAAAAAAAGTAAAAAAAATATATATATTTGTTAAAAAAATTGAAAAAAAATCTGCAATTATAAGTGAACTTAAACTATTCCCCCATAAAGTACAACTCGTCTCAAATAAAACGAGGCCTCATACAACTGCGTCACTGAAAAAATAAAAAGTTTAACAACTGTTATAAACGCAAGAGGCAAAAACTAAAACAAAAGTTCTGGTCCCTCATTACTACTTTTCAGGCATTCGGCTGAAGGGGTTAAAGCCAATCTTTATAGTGAGACAGCCCCTTTAGAAAATCCAGCTTCAATTTAAGTAAGACAAACAAGGGATAATTCATGGGAGTATCCAGACATTAGCCAGGTCAAAATACAGAGAGAACAATAAAAAAGACACCAGATAGCATCCAAGATAGAGTAAATGGCAAAGAGGAAGTGACAGAGCAGACTGAAATAGAGAGCTGATCCCATGATTTGCTTGTTAACTCAGCTTCCTGATTGACTGGTCACCCAATTAATTATATATCAATTAATTAAAGTTATTGAATTTAGCACTTATTCTCTAAATTGGCTTTGTTTTAAATATGTTGAAGTTTTGCAGTTTTTTGCAGTTTTAGGCTAGGTCTACACCGCATTGGACAAAAAACAGCAAAAGTTGACAGTTTTTTCGACTATGAGCTGCCTGAACGATCATATTTTCGGCAGTTTTATAATACTAAAGCCACCGAAAATATGATCGTTTTGCCACGCCGTGGAGATATAGCTTACAGTCCATGTGGTCTAATTACACATTTTATATTTGCACTGTTTGACAAATGAGAGAATGAGTTAATTTCCTTCTCTGGTTTCAGGGTCAATAAATGCGAACTGTAACCTCTGCTTTTTGTTAGTTTTTTGATAAGGTTTGAGGACTCAAACTTTATGGGAAAGGTATTGATTTTTACATTACCTTTTATTTAACTACTATTGAAAGCAAGCATAGATTTATGGTTCTGAGGTGTCCATGTATACATACCAATACATACACCAGCTAGGGATTATGTGGTCATGTAGATAACATACAAATGACATTATATATTTACACCTAACATTTGTAAGGGATACTGTGTAATAATTGGTGGTAGCCACTCTCCAGTCTCACTATTTTGGTTCCAATAACTATAAAGTGATATTTAGGCAGAGTTAGTAAACTTTTGAATTCTAATATTTAGCTGTTTAAATTATGGAGGCTCTATGCTGCCCCCAATTGGTTGAGGCCCATAAGTAATTGCCCCATAGGCCCTCCCTAAAATCCAGTCTTGAAACTTGGGACCACATGTATGGTTTTGGTCTAAAACTCACTTTTTTCCCCATAGAAACCTATGGGGAAAAAATTGATTTTAGACCAAAATCGTTTCATACATTTGGCCTTGGAGTAAATAGTGGGAGTGAAATTGGAATATACATGAACATTTTATAGTATCTCACAAAAGTGAGTACGCCTCTCATATTTTTGTAAATGTTGTATTATATCCTTTCATGGGACAACACTGAAGATATGACACCTTGTCACAATGTAGAATAGTCAGTGTACAGTTTGTATAACAGTGTAAATTTGGTCAGCCCTCAAAATAATTCAACACACAGCTATCAATGTCCAAACTGCAAGCAACAAAAATGAGTACACCCCTAAGTGAAAATGGAAAAAATTATGTGCCCAAGTGTCAATATTTTAGTGTGGCCACGATTATTTTCACCAGCACTGCCTCTAACTCCTCTGGGCATGGAATTCACTAGAGCTTCAGAGGTTGTGAAAGGAATCCTCTTCCACTCCTCCATGACAACATCACGGGGCTGGTGGATGTTAAAGGATTGAGGGTGCCCCACAGATGCTTGATTGTAGGCAAGACACATTTGTCTTTGTCCTCCACACCTGGTTGCCACCACTCACCCTTGACAACATCTGAACCAGATAAGTTTATCTTGGTTTCATCAGACCCCAGATAAGGTTCCAGAAATCTATGTCTTCTAATCTGTTTTATTTTGATCTTCAGTCAAACTATTTGTGGGCTTTTCTTTGTCATCATCTTTAGAAGATGCTTTACCCTCTGTGATGATCAGCCATAGGCGGTACCAACATGCCAATCTTCCTCCCCACGTGTACTATACATTTATTGATACCTCGCATGGGTACGAGGTGTAATCAATAGTTCTCTATGAGAGGAGAGCTATAGATTACCGTAATTGTGGCGCGATCTCGCCGTGTATTGAGCGCAAATACGCGGAGCATTGAGCGCCGCAATTTGCCGTGTGAACATATCGTCATACAAGCTGTACACTGACTACTTTATATTGTATCAAAGTGTCATATCTTCAGTGTTGTCCCATAAAAAGTTAATAATAAAACATTTTTACAAAAAATGTTTAATAAATGTGTATATGGAATGGTTTTTTTTATATATCATTTTGTTAAAGTTCCCCCATGTACATGACTTCCTTTTGGTGTCCTCCCTGATTTCCCCCTGTGAGCCTTGACACAGCACAGCAATGAGAGGATTGTTTGACAATTCTTCTAGGCCGGCTATGGCCTTGAGAGATTTAAGTATTATCAGCAGGACATCATAAGTGAGAAGAAATTATCCTTTCATGTATGGCTGTTTTCATTGCCCTATTGTCTAGTTTAATCTTATCTATCCCTGTCGAGAGAACAATAGAGCAATCATTGTGTCATTATCTACTATTTGAAGGGGACTATGCAGAGATAAGCAGCACCAACAGTTAGGTTAGGTTAGTCTGTCTGGCCATTCAGGAGTTTTATCTCTAAACAATCACAGATAGAAAAGGACAAGATTTTATATGTAATTTTTATTTGTATAGGACTGCCAAAATAAAAAAAAATGCTGGCAATTTAAAAAAAAAAAGTTTTCCAGGAATATTAAAGTTAACAAAAATACTGGAGAAATGTCTTCAAGTAGCGGGGCCTATTTAATTTTGCTAAGGGGACATATGAATTCTAGTTACAATACCGGAACCAAAACTGCTCAACTTCATTCACAGGAATGATCAATTATATTTAAATAAAACAAATGTAGATATTTTCTAGGTCTTCAAAGCCTGCCGTGTGTAACGTGAGTCCGAAGAAGTGAGAATGTTTTATGCCATTGGCCACAAAACAATGCAAACACAATACAATATTAATAGCACTCTATAAATGGCAAAAAAACAGTCAGAGGGAATTGTAAGGGACGCCCTAATCTCGCCCTACCTAGGCAAAGCACCTGCCCCGAGAAGGGCAACCCTGAACACGAACCTCTTCCTGAACAATTCTCTGACAAACAGGTGACAAACAAACAGAGGATAAAAGAAACACAAATGGGAGCAGACACAAACAGACAACAAACAGAGAATGGTCAAATGGGTCGAGGTCACACCAGGAGAATATGCAGTACCAAAGGATAAGACAAGAGAGCAATCAGAAAGACAAGCCAAAATCCAAAAACCAGCAAAATCAACACAGTAAAGCACAAACAGAAGCTAGGACACAGAAGCAGTCACCAGGTAGGCCAGACAGACATGAAGAGGATTAAATCCCCTGCCCCTGCCAGGTTGAATAGCTGCAACAACAATCCATAAAAGGCGGGATGATAAATCGCTTCCTAAGTTCGGCAACTGATTCACTCAGCACTCAGCTTCTCAACTCTGGAAATGCAGGGGCGTTTTTCTTCCCCCTCCAGCTGGTGACATCATCCCCCCCTTCAATGTGCATGCTGGCTCCGAAGACTGAATCCCCCCCCCCGCCCATCTATGAGACCCCACATATCCACTGTTGTCTTCCCAAGTACAAGTTTATTGTAAGAGCTGTATACATACCACAGCTGCTTTCAATCTAGACTGAGCAACTGACTCTTCTCCCTTCACAGCTTGGAGATGCTCCTATAGAACGGCACAGAAACTCCGCTTCTATGTCAAGGAGAGTTTAGGCACGGGACAATAACTGTTACGTTTTCTGTATAGTAGAATCTGTTGCATTTCCGTTTCTTGCTGGTGTGGGAGAGATAAAATGCTAACCGCCCCCTAACCTCATAGTCAGGCAGGAAATCGAAACAAATTCTGCTATTTCCTGATTGTGTAACGCCTTCAGTGTAATTCTGGTTTATTCTGCCTGTATAAAGTGAAAATGTGACGTTCCCTTACTCTATGTGAGAGACCACAGCTCCGTGAATTCGACACCCGTGGCTGCGTACAGAATGTAAATGATCTTTCTCAGCTAGAGCTGAACGACAAGGAGGAGGTGGATCCCGGAGGGATTCAGACCAGACTGGATATCAGTGTAAACAAAACACAATATAAGGAATACATTGAATACAAGACAGCTTTGCTAATGACATCCAATTGCAAAGTTGCTTGTTTTCACTATCCCCTTATTCTGAAGGCCATTTAATGAAATGATAAAATCCCTTTAAAGAGCCAGTAGCGCAGTCCTAAAAGGAATATTTTCAAAATGCATTTCTGCTACTTTAGTTACATGAAAATTTGAGGTTCTTAGCGAACAAAACTGTAACAACCCATCCACCGCGACAAGGCGTGACTTACCAGATAACAGATTGGGAGACCTACTCTGACATTTTACCTCGTCTGCTGTCTGTTCAGACCTCCATCTTTTCAGGGAGAGAAGGTCCCAGCAACATTCTGCTCTGATTAAAAACAGCCTGTGTGGATGGGCGGAGTGCACGACCAAAATGGAGGCCAGCCACAACCCCATGCAAACATCAAAAAAAACAAAATTGGTCAGCACATCCAAAACAATTTTAAAGAAATGAGTACAGGTGCACGCTGAGTCAAGGTTGGTGGAGACAGGCAAAAACTAAATTTCAAATTGCCAATACATTTCTGAACCTTTACTTTTTATGTTCTCAATCATTTTGAGTGGATAGAAAGATAACATTGATGTGTGTTGCCTGATGCACAGTATTACAACCAGGCTAAGAGTAATCTGTCTCTGTAAACTTGCAATGGTGCGGTAATGGCATAGTAGCAAGTGTCACAGAGGTTAACACCTGTATTGCCTCAAGGCTTTCCCGCAATATATTGCAATAGAAGAGCAGCACTAGAAAGGGACATCACCCAGGCATGATGACATTTGCATGGTGATGTAATCACAATGTACTGAGATTAATGGATACAGAATATGATGTCATTACATTGGCTGGCACAAAGGTGTATATACAATAGAGATAGCCTATGAAGCTGCTATAGGACATGCGAAGAGATGAGGCTGCATCCCTTATATTATTAGGTGGTAAGAACTTGTACAGGGATTCCCTCTCCACAGCCAACAAAGGTAAGAAGAGTTAACCTAAAGTTGATGAAAAGGAGAAACACCAAGTTCTCCTGTACTAGGTACTTAGAAGTGCAGTAGTGTTAACCAGCACCAGAAGGGGGACCCATTTTAATATTTGCTATGGAATCCACTCACTTCTATATACTCCCCTAGAAATATAATTGGTGGTTTTGTGGTGGACATTGCTTCTTGTTCAAGGCTCAGAAATGTCAATGTGCACCGCCAAGGTCTGGAGATGTCAACAAGGTGAAGACTATGAAGCTACAGTGACACAATGCTACAAAAAACATCTTTTTAATAATCTTCTTTCTGTAAGTTTTTTCTCAAGACACTTTTATGCTTTTCTGTAGATGTATTTATGAGATGGAAGAATTGTGCTCAGGGATTATGACATCATGCAGACTCCTGCAGGAGCTAAACTGGGGAGAGCTGAGTCACACAACCCCCCTTCTATGTGTGCAAATTCCAAACATTCTTGCTAAGATCCAACTTTACTGCAAAAGTTTTCTTCTTCAGCCGTAAACTCCTCAGTCTTCTCACATAAGAAAAAAAGAAGTATCCTTAATGGATTGACCTAACCCAGAATATAAGTGACTTATTGTATATGGAAGAACTAGCGTTTTTGCTTCCATATGAACCAAAGGGTCTGCCAATCAGGATATTCTAAAAGAAACTTATTTGGGAAGATACTGGGCACTTTTTACTGTAAGAAGGATTTTGGACTATCTCTTTGCAATAAATTATCCTTCCCTTTCAACAAAGAAATGGGAAATATTAGACCCCCCCAGGGAGCTGGAGTCCTGAGAGCAAGAAGATATCTCCATCATGTCTGGTGAGCCCGATACTAGTCATACACAGCTATAGAATACCTCCCCACTGCCTTAGATCCAGCAGGACAGTCCCAGTATTCAGTATTCCTTAAGGAGAGATCTTCCCTTCCTGAGCTACCCGATGCCTCCCACACAGCCAGCCAGTATCTTTTCTACTCTGCACTGAAGAGGGACAAAAATCCCGAAACAGCGTTGTCTGCAGATGAGAGATACTGGCTTGGCTAAAAAAATCCTTTTTGCTTTCTCAAGACTCGGTGGGTCAAAAGCAAATTGAGGATTTGTTACAACCAACAGAGGGCGCTGTGGGCTTCTCAGCCCCTTTCCCATAATGACTTGTGATATGCAGATGCTAAGTAGAGGGCGAAAAGGCAAAACAAAAACTCTACAAGCCGTTCGTTCGGTGCTCTCCTTAAGGAGAGATCTTCCCTTCCAGTATTCAGGGACAGTCCCGGTTGGTTTGTTGCATGTCCCGGTAATTTAGGGCACATGCCCTGGATTCTTGCTTTTAAGCAGCTGAGGATATCTAAACAGTAGGAGAAGGACCTACATTTGAAACCAGAAGTTTACATACACTATATAAAAACACACATATGTATGTTTTTCTCCTTATCTGGCCAAATGCCAGAATAATGAGAGAGAGAATTTTTAAGGCATTTGTATTACTTTCTGCAAAGTCAAAAGTTTACATAATCTAGGATTGCTATGGCTTTAAACAACTTGGAACAGCCCATATTATGATGTCATGTCTTTGGAAGCTTCTGATAGGTTTATTGGCAACATCTGAGTTAATTAGAGATACACCTGTGGATGTATTTCAAAGCACACCAGAAACACACTGCTTCTGTGTGTAACATCATAGGAAAGTCTAAAGTCTGGATCATCCTTGGATGGAATTTCCAGATACCTGAATGTGCCTTGTTCATCTGTACAAACAATTATACACAAGTACAAACAAGATGGGAATGTCCAGCCATCATAAAGCTCAGAGAGGAGATGGGTTCTGTGTCTTAGAGATGAACGTGCTTTGGTCAGACATGTGAATATCAACCCAAGAACAAAAGCAAAACACCTTGTGAAGATGCTGGCGAAAGCTGGTAATTGTGTCGTTATCCACATTGAAACGAGTACTGTATCAACATGAGCTGAAAGGTCACTCTGCCAGGAAGAAGCCATTACTCCAAAAGAAACATATAAAACCCAGATTATTTTCTGCAAATGCACACAGGAACAAAGACCATAATGACCATCATTGTGTTTGGATGAAAAAAGGAGAAGCTTGGAAACGTAAGAACACCATCTCAACTGTGAAACACAGGGGTGACAGCATCATGTTGTTGGGTTGTTTTGCTGCAGGATTGACTGGTGCACTTGACAAAATAGATGGCGTCATGAAGAAAGAAGATTATGTGGTAATACTGAAGCAACATCTTAAGATATCAGCCAGGAAGTTAAAGCTTTGGTGGAAATGAGTCTTCCAAATGGACAATGACCCGAAGCATACTGCCAAACTGGTTACAGAGTGGCTTAAGGGTAACCAAGTCAATGTTTTGGAGGGGCCATCAAAAAGCCCTGATCTCAATCCTATTGGAAATTTATAGGCAAAGCTGAAATGGCAGGGGCAAGCAAGGCGACCTACAAACATGGCTCAGTTACACTAGTTCTGTCAGGAGGAATGGACCAAAATTCCTAGCAACTATTGTGAGAAACTTGTGGAAAGATATCCAAAATGTTTGACCCAAGTCATACAGTTTAAGGGCAATGCTACAAAATACTAATGAAATGTATGTAAACTATTGACTTTGCAGAAAGTAATAATAAGGTCTTAACAAATTCTCTCTCTCATTATTCTCGCATTCGGCAAATATAAATATTTGTGGTAATCCTTATTGACCTAAAGCCGGTACGATTTATTCTGATTTCATGTGAGATGAGAAAAACATGCAGATGTGTCTTTTATATAGTGTATGTAAACTTCTGATTTCAACTGTAGCTGCTTGTGGGAATGGAGAGAGATCAGTTTCTTTTTATTTTAATTAGCATAAAGCATCAATAAGGATGAGCTGACCTCATATACAATATATTTTTGAGAAATTTCATCAAATGCCCATTTCTAATGTGTTTAGTGATTTTTACAAATGCACATAGACTCTTTGCTATTATTTGATTGCTACATCTACTTTAAAATTATATCTGACACACTTCATTTGCTTTTCACAGTGAAAAATCGTCTTATGAAAGTGACCTTACAGTATTTACCTGGTCTATGGATATACATCACCCACCTGCTAAACAACAGCCAACAATCTCATATCAATTGGGACAACCCGCCTATTGGCCCACATCTGCCCGTGACCTCTGGACTGCCTGGGAATGTACCCATTTACAACCATTCTTTTTTTTTTTTTTTAGAGGGGGGGGGGGGGGGGTTACATAATCCCACCCATTTGCAGGTCATAGCCAGAAATGATTTGGTGGGTCATATGTACGTGGTACAGGCTTTTCCTAGGAGAACTTACTAAAGACGAATAAAAAAAGGTCAAATAAAAAAAAAAATTATGTAAATACCCCTCTCCCTCCCTCAAAGTTGGCAGCAAGCAGGCAGAAGTTTTAATTTTTTGAAAAATTACACTAATTTTAAATTTAGATATAAAAGACACCAGGCCATTGGAGTCTTACCTGCCCATTGAGGGCTAGGAAAACTTTACCCCTGTCTAAATTTTATTTGCTTTTCTTAGTCATTGCATATAGACACCTATATGCTATTTAAATTTTTCTACAGGGAAAATATTGTAAGTCAGTGTACCATGAAAGTGAATGAGGAATGCTGTTCTGCTGTCTCTCTCAGTTACTCTGGTCGGAGAAGGACACAGTGCACCCATTCACTGTGCATCAACTGAGAGATTCCTCACTTTAGACCTTCTCAAAAAAATGTGGTGTGCGAGAACATCCATATTCATCTGCCAGTAGATTTCATTACTAAAAACTCAAACTCTTAAAGAGAAACAATTTCTACTAAACCTAAAGTAGTGTTTAGGTCCTTGAGGGGTCTTCATTATTTTTAATTGCTGTATAAGGGAGATTGGAACCCCCAAATCCTGTTGCCAATACAAATTACATGTGCAGGAATCCCCCCACTTCTTGCCATGTGCTATTTTTTAGCCAATTGTACAAGTAATTTTTAAGATGTGATGATTAAAAACCTTCTGAAGACAAACAGCATAATGAAGAGAAATGCACCCAAAACTGTGGTTCTCTGGCCTTTGCAAAATAACACCTGCCTCCATGTTCTACAAGCCTGCATCTGTCTGGGTAAGACTGCAAAAGCTGTAGACCAGTGTTCCCCCAACTCCAGTACTCAAGGCCCATTAACAGGCCATGCTTTCAGGATCTCCTTAGTATTGCACAGGTGAAATTGTCAGTACATTCTATGGGATATCCTGAAAACATGACCTTTTGGTAGGGCTAAAGTACTGGAATTGAGGAACACTGCTATAGAGGAATTCAAAAAATGTCCATTACCATACCGCCCATCTTTTTGGATGTTCACAGAGGGACACTTATGGTTCATTGAAGCAAATATACAATTTGTTTCATGCATAGCTATAGGCTTCAATTGTTTTTAAATTACAAATTGCAATAAGTTATTAAATAATATTTAGCCTAATATGCAGTTAGGAACCAAAGAGATATTTTGGGGGGAACAATATAGTAAGTTTATTGATACAGGTTTAAGTAAAAAATCTGAACACTTAAGAAGTGAAAGAGACAGGGGACTAGGGTCAAATAGGGGGACGCTTGGGAGGTATGTCCATTAAAGGGGTTGTTCACCTCATAAAAAAACATTGCAATAGGTCCCAGGCCCCCAGTAAAATAAAACTTATGCTCACCTTGCTAGAAGTTGAATATGCTAATCATTGCGGTAGAACCACCCACAGCCTGAGGAGACAGAGTGAGTGCAAAACTGCTAAATCCCAGTGAAACTGCGTGGCGAGAAACCCCCTTTAATGAGATACAACATTCAAACAATGGGCTCTGATAGGGTTACAACCCTAATATGCACTGTATGGCTGTTGTTACTGGTTATCATTTATTAGTTACATGTGGAAAAGTAGTAAGATAATAAAAATGGCTTAGAAGAACATTAAAATGGGATAGAGTTTAGTCATCTTTGAATGCTATAAATAATGTGGATTTAATCTGCATAAAAAGGTGTAGTTACTGCATAAACATATTAGAGTACTTATTTTGTGTTACTTTCAGTTGCAGCCTATACTATAGCCCACATCTACAATTCTACTGGTTGCTTTTGGAAACAATCAACGAGCTTGTCAACAGACACACTCCTAACAGCCTAACTGTGTTCCTGTAATGCAGTGGGGCCTCTGTATAGATTAATGCAGTTACTGGCCTCAGCCGTCACTGCTCGCATGTAGGGCACGTGTCCACTGTGGTCAGTAAGTGGCTCACACTAAAGTAAGCAATGAACCTGATGTAGCTACTGGGGGACAGGCAGTGCTGGGATGGCAGCGACAGGAGAGACAAGTAAAGGTTCATTTTAACCCAGGCTTTAGAGGGTTTCTGTAAATCTTGAAAAATCGCCTAAACTGAGGTTTTTCCCTTAATTCTTCTTATATAATATATATAAAATGGTGCTCAAAGATGAAAGTATGCTTTCTGGGAATAACCGTGTTAATAAGCATCCAACTCCCCTGCAGCACCACCAGAGAAGAAATAAAGCATTACATGGTCATGGGCTGTTCACGTTATCCAGACACATGGGGCGACATGTATGAATGGGGCTGAGCCAGAAGTCGGGTGTCTTTTCATCCCGAGAACTAGCGCTGCTTTGTTCGCTCTATTTGTAACCAGACACACTCCAATATCAGGCGAATTATAAAGCGTCTACGGCACTTTGTAATGCGCCTGAGATCGCGGGGCGTGCGGGAGACGGGGCGCAGTACAACCGTACGAAGCTAAACATTTATAGCATCAGTACGATAAATCCAGCGCGTTACTGCTGGAACAGGTAGAGCACTTTAAAAGTGGTTTACCTGAGCCTGAATTGTCGGCTTTGTGCTAGAATGCGCCTGATTTATGACCCGCAGTAGAACAGATTCATAGATTCAGGCGTATTCTACACTACTTTTGTTCACAAAAAAACCTGGTGTTTGGGCGCCAAAAATCATATATGTTGCCCATGGTGGTAACTCTATAGAGAGGAACTCTTTGTAGCCACTCTCCAGTCTGATTCATTTATTAAGGTGTACTTATTAGGGCCTCACTACATTTACTGTGTAGGCCCTTGTCATGTACTTTAGATGGATTTTCTTAACCAGACAACCTATTTCAGTAAAAATAAATCTTATAATAACATCATAATTTATCATTTCAGAATTGTCTTTTTTGCATCTTTTTCCACGGTACAGTTTCCATAAGTCAGGTATGTGTCTGCAAACAATTCTGAATATTTCATTTTAAGCCTGATTTCATTTCAGATATGTAGAGGATAACATGTTGACATTTTAACTTGTCTGAAATAAAAACATGTTAAAGTTTACATATGGTGGAAGAAGGAGTAGAAGCAATCAAGCGATTTCATGAAGAAGCCTGATCTCACGTTCTTGGTTGAGGACCTTCAGGCACGCTTGGATACCCTTGTTAGCACGTCAATATCTTGGTTCATGGATTACCCAGTTACTAAGTAAATGTTTGTTTAAATTGCTGAGCCTCTGCTTTCCTGCCAAAAAAACACCTCCAGTAGTATGAATACCACTATGGTCAAGGAAGTAAAAAGCACTTTTCTTAAATAGAAAAAAATTATAATAATAATTAATAAAAAATAAAAGAAAAATCTAATAGTTTTTAGTATTATTTATTTTTAAATTTCATTAATTCCAGTGTACTGTACATCTGACAAGGGGTATGAATACAAAACAAGTACAAAAAGCATTATCTTGATGAAGCACAAACTGGTACGAAAGGAGAGAGAGCCAGGCTCAGACTGACCCACAGGGAAGCAGGACAAACCTCCAGTGGGCCCCTGAGCATTGTGGGCCCCTAAGCATGGTGGGTCCCTGAACATGGTAAGCCTGGGGCTACTTTTCATGTAGAAAAGCAAAGAAAGAGAGGCAGAAAGCAAGAACCAGAGTACAAGAGTGACGTGCAGTCATAGACAGTAGCTGTACGGTGAGCCCCAAGAAATGTCTCCACTGGTGGGCCCTACACGCCTCAGTCCAAAACTGGAGAGGACCCTTTCTGTGAGGGCAAACAACCTACAAAATTAATAATAGAACTCTGTAAATCCTATGTACCACCCTTAAAAAACACCAGGCACCTCTACCCACCTGGCTTTTAGCTTAGAGATCTCTGAATTTCTGAAGACACTGATCCCTCAACACACAATATCAATTGGTTCCGGGAAACCATTGTATGTTAAGACCGTAACTCTATGGAAAACTAGGAATTGGTTCTAAAGCCCAAAAATGTCATCTCAACAAATGAATTAATAGATAAAGCAGGTCCTTACAATATAGGATCCAGAGCTGCTGGAAGGTACTTTCTGCATTAAGGGATGGCAGCTTCTTTGGGTCATGGACTTTATATACACTGATTCAGAAAAAAGAAAATGGGCCCCTCATCCGGTGCCCAAAGGAGCCACTCATTCTGACACATGTAAAGAACAGTACAGAATGTGTAGTATCGCACTATACTGTAGAGAGTCGCTATAGACCGCCAATCACTGCATGCACTCCACTAATACAGAGGTTTTACAAGTAAAATGTTCATGATAATTGGTTGCTTCTTCCATTCAATCACATGTGCCACTGATCGGCTGTGTCTATGACATTGCATATTGAAACCACATCCAACATACAATGTCCCAGGAACCACAGTTGCACTGCCAGTGCAGTGGAGTCCGAGTCAGACTCGTGGAGTCGGAGTAGGTGCCCATTTTGGTCGGATTTTAAAATGGACCGGCTTCGACTCCCATTATATAGAATAAATTGGTACAGTTAGTTCAATGCAGTGCCAAGAGCAAGAGGAATTGGATCTTGCCAGTGCTCCTGCTCCCATATCTTCAGCCTCATCGGAGGAGTTTAATTTCGAAAAGTATTTGGATGACATGGAGCAGGCAAAGTGTTGCCGTAGGGGAAAAGATTCCACTCCCATAGCAAACAGATTGACCAAATTGCAGCAAAATTTTTTACTTGCTCTCAAAGAAGTAGAAGAGTTCAACCGTTCATCAGAACTGACTCTGCATGAGGCCATTTCTTTATATCCTGAGATTGTTAGAGATGTTGCCCATGTGGTCACCGCTTTGTCACCAACCCAAGTTAGTGTAGAGAGGCGGTTCTCTAGCCTGGAAATAATATGATCAGACTTGAGGTCATCTATGAAGGATCTGATGGAGGTGATACTATTTCTCAGAACAAATTCATAGACTCCACAAATGTTATTCAGGACGTTTTTGTTGAAAGCTGTTTTTTTCCCCACTTACTGCAGCATTTTGCATATTTACAATTTATTTACGTTTTTTGTGTTGCAAAGTTATGTCCAATAAATATATTTTACACTGACAAGCAAAAAGGGTAACAATGTTTTGAACTTTCGACCTTCAGGCTCCATATCTCACCATCCTCTATAGCTTTAAACATGAGACTCCCATCATTTTATAGACAAATTATTTTTCTTCTTTTTGTGTACTACAAATTACAACCTGTTCTCACATTCCCTAATAGCTCAGTGTGTTATTAGGCTGATTCTCAAGATTTCCTAAGAAAAGAGAAGCAGCAGCATTCAGCTCATCGATAGCGGTCTCTGGGCCAAAAAAATTGCCAAACTGCATCATGTGAAGCTCTGGCAGCTGGAAGATTACAAAATGAAGTCCATCCATTCCAAAGCCAAAAGGTAAACGTCCAGGCAAAATATCAGCAAGTGGGCTCATCACAAGGTCTATCTGTTCTGGGGCCACAAACACGGCAGTGGAGGCGGCTTGAATGTTTCGTAATAGTGAGATCACAGACGTCCATGCAAGCACCCTGCAACACACATTGCACAAGTCTGGAGTGGTGGCCCGAAAAAAGGTGAAGAAGCCTCAATTTCAACCTCGTCCTAAGAAGCATCGGCTCAAGTTTGCAAAAAAAAATACGAAAAATGGAAGATTGGAAACGGATAATTTGGTCGATGAACGAAATCAATTTACCGGGTCTGAGGGGGCAAATATTTGGAAGAATGGGGTAATGGATCAAGAAATTTAAGAAATTGTCAAAGGGGGTTTTAAAGGAAGCCCGAGATACAGGTTGTTTCACTGCCAAAACGTAGGGTACTTGACCAGGGTCGTCGATCTCAAACGACTAATTGAGTAACCTGCAAAGAGTTTCTTTAATACTCGAGTATGTTTGGTATGAAAAGGGCGACATAGTGTTCCAGTAGGACAATGACCTAAGCATATTCGATTCAATGAAAAAAATTAAAAAAAACAGAGTTGCTGATTGCCTCCACAGTTGACTGCTATAAAATGATGTACTATGTTCAAAGCTGTAGGGATGGTTTAAAATGAAGCCTGAAAGTCAAAAGTTTAAAAATTTTGTTCCCCCTTTTTGTTGTCGTGTATTTCACCTAACTAGCTTGTTATTGTATCATAAATTTGAAAAAGCCTGATATTACCATTTTACTACAGAAAAGTTATATTTAAAACATGCCATGTATGAGGAAAGGGAGCGAAAAAGATTTGGATTTGAAGCAAGAGTCGGATTTTGTTTTTAAACTTTTTGAGTGGGAGTCAGACTTTGTTCCGACTCCCAAAACCCGGAAGTTGCCTTAAAGGATTTTCCCCCATTGGCTTTTCACAAGTCCTCCTTCACAGCCAGCTTCAGGCCCCCCTTTCCTTTCAGTTAGGGGGCAGTTCTCAGCAGGAGACTTTTTCAGCTCTGCTATTCCCGGGAGAGCCGTTTGAGCGCTTTTTGTAAAAAAGAGGTTTAAAAGGATTTTACCACAAAGTAAAATGTCTGTACGGTCGCTGCATGCCAACCATGCAAAGAAATGCCGTCCCCCCCCATTAACTTCTTTGGGATTTTGAATACCCATGGTTTGGCTTTGGCTAATTCGCCACCCCATAGAAGGAATGGGGAGGGGGCACAAAACCGCCCTCATTATTTTTCACACAGTCGCTTTTACTTCATTTTAAACCCCTTTTAAAAAAGGGCCAAGGGTACAGAGTACTCAAAGGGTTAACCCAATCAGAAGGGAGATAAACCAATCATGTGCTGCGTAGGGGACAGCAGGGAGTGACCACATCAGGCCACTGCTAACAGAGGGGGGTCGGTAATAAGAACTTCTGAAAACAAGCAAAGAAAAAACGCCCAACTCTGAAAAAACCCCATTCAGAAAACAAATCATTTTTTAACCTTTGCGACATGTTTAAAGCTAACAATGTGGTAGAAAACCCCCTTTTAACTGGACATAATTGAAAAAAAAAAAACCCTCTCACGTTGCTGGGAAACCACTTTATGGAGAAATTTTACCGAAACACAAGCTAAGGATTTTTTACAGCTAAAATGGCGGGACAATAGACAAACCCCAATAGGAGGCAAAAAAACCCCAATGCGTTTGGGGAAAAAGAAAAAAAGGTGCAGAAACTAATGACATTGCCACACCCCCCTCCACTGGGGAAAAGGAATGAAAAAAAAAAAAAAACTGCACATTGTATGTACCAGTTCACACTAGTATGCAAAAAAGCCACAACATCATACAAGGGTAGACTGCAAAAATGCAAAAATACCAATAAGACAATTACTCACACGCCTTCTATGTATGAGGGGGGTAGTTGCTGGTATTATAATTGCACATGGATAAGGCTATCTAAAGGGTGCCACTTATACAGATACAGTACGTATGGTGCACCTTGCTGGTTTACACCCTATGAGGCTTCTACTATTCGATTGGGTGGGCAGTCTGGCATATATGTATTAGTAAATCCCCCTCTGTGTGTGGACTCATCCTTATGTCTATAAAAGTTTTCAGTCTCTGAATGTAATTAAGAATGTCCCCATTTACTGACAGCAAACAGAGATCTTGAAAATGATCAAGAATTGAAATATAAAGTATCTTACAAAGCTACAGAAATTTTTATTACTCAGGGAAAACCTGCTATATCTGTGAATAAAGGCATAGCCAATATTTCCATGTGTCCAGAATATTTTATGCATTGAATTAATAAGCAAAATCTGTTCACTTACTTTTTTTTGTTTTCTAACCCATTAAAGTTTTTTTTTTTCTCTCATTTGTCAGTGAACACACTCAGACATCCATTCTGCCTGGAAGTCTCTACTTTCAGTGCATGAGCTGCTCAGGAAGTTTTGGTAAACTACGGCTTGAGTCATATATTTTCTTTGAATGCTTGGTAAAGGTATGGCTAAATACAGAAATGTTGATGTCTCAATGACTCACTTTCCACTTCCTTTCAAATGATGTCACTTTTCAAATATTGTCTTAATTTAGACTGTGTTTCTAGTCCTTCTTTATCAGATAAGGTGTTAAGGCTTTCCAATCAGAAAAAGACGAAATGATACATTTTATAAAAGTCTTGTGGGGTTTGGCTGCTGAAATCCCAACCGATCCCTAAAATATGGAGAAGTCTTGTCCTGCACTGTCAATAGAGAGAGGTATCCATTTCAATGAATAGTCTAGAAAACAAGATTTGGTTCTGCACATCCAAAAAAACATTATGGAAAAAAATGAGCATAGGAGCACACTGGTGTGGCAGTACTATACAAGCACAGTCCACCTGTATTGAGGTCCCCTTGCTGATTGAGAGGTGGGCTTAAGCAGTATTGATCAAAAATATGAACTAAGAACCTCAAAATTTTCATGTATCCTAATTAGCAGAAATGCTTTTTCAATAATTCCTATGTGCCTTTTGATAGTTTTTTAGTGTTCATAGTGTGCTGCTTCTATTGGATTGTGTTTGTATGTTACTGCCACACCAGTGTGCACCTATGCTCATTTTTTTCAAAAAAGTTTTTCGGATATGGATAACCAAATATTTTTTTCTAGACTGTTCATATGGGGGAATGGCTGCCCCCTCATTGTTTTTTTGCACTCCACCCACCTGCACAGATTTTTAAATCAATGCAGAGTACCTTGTAGCTGGAACCTTCTTTCCCTGAAGTGTGGAGGTCTGAACAGACCCTAAGAGAGGTAACATTAGTGTAGGTCCCCACCTGTATTGAGGTCCCCATGCTGATTGGGAGGTGGGCTTAAGTAGTTTTGATCAAAAATGTGAACTAAGAACCTCAAATCTTTCATGTATCCTAAATAGCAGAAATGCTTTTCCAAAAATTCTTTAGAAAGCTTTTTTAGTGTTAATAGTGTGCTTCTGATTTTGGATTGCATTTCAATGAATAGTGATGACACATCCACACCTCTACACTGAGAATAAGGAGCCAGATCCCCTTATTTTTTATATTTTTTAAGGAACCCAGTGACAGGGCCCTGGCAATCAAGCCTTTAGAACTTATCTAACTGATAGGTTATAAAAATGTTGAGTAGTTCACCCCTGTACTTCATGGATTCTCAGCGTTCATATCAGTACCTAGCTTTAACACAGTTGGACCAGCTTCATGGAAAGCTACAGAAAGCCATTATCTCGAAATGTTATTGCATATTGCTGGAATATGACATAGCATTACGTTCTGTGGGAGTCCAACCTCTTGGTCCTTTGTTGATCTCCAATGGGAAAGATTAAAAGCATATTCCTATCTCAGACATGGTATATTGATACGATACACCAAACATGCCCGATAGGTGGACATCCCACCTTTGGGACTCACACTTATCTTGAAAAAAGGGGTCCTCTACACATACAAAGTTCTCTCTGTTTATTTCAATAGGAGATCTGAGTACAGTTGAGTTAGCATGCTCAACTGTACTTGAAAACCTCATTGAAATGAAGAGAGAGGGCCACACATGTGCGACCACCTCTTCTTTCTTTGCAGCACAAATTAGGATGGTGGCAAGAGGTCCCCTATTTTTGATATAGATGTGGGTTCCAAAGGTGTGATCAGTATTAATCTTTTAATCCTAACCCCCAATCCTTTGTTTGTGCCACTACTGCAAAGTAAGGAGAGGAGGCCACACATGTGCAGCTATCTCTTTTCATTTCAATGCAGTTTCTGAGTACAGCTGTAATTGGAACTCCTATTGAAATGAACAGAGAAAGCTGCACATGTGTGGGGAATTCCTGTGCTCGAGATAGGTGTAAGTCCCAGAGGTAGGACCAGCATCTATCAGACATTATGTCATATCATGTTTATTTTCCATACATGTCTGAGGTGGGAATAGCCCTTTAGTGCACTGTATGAGCTAGGCACCAGTGTTTCTTCCCTGTTCAGCATTAACCAGATTCTGTCATAGCTCAAAAATACTGCCAGGTCAAAAAAAAATTAGTCTAAGTTTAGAACAAACAACTTTCTCTAGATATTCGTATTTATCAGAGAAGATGATCAGAAGATTCCTAAGTATACCAGGAAAGGTGATAAAAACATATGGATGAATCTCCCCCAACATGAAAATAAAGATGTGCAAAATTTAATTGAAACTGTGAATTATGTGAGAAATTGAGAAATGCGACTGATCAAGGAAATTACAAAAATGTCCTATTCCTGTGATGAAGGAATTGTAATTTGGCAGCGAGTTCCTCATGGCACTTTTTATAGACAATGTAGGCAGTGTTTTGTGAGATGTTCCTGGGGAGTAGACATTTCTTCCATACAGGAAATGTGTATCTAGGCTGCCTGTAATTTACACATCTGGGTAAATTACACATTTACACAGCAAATACTGCAGTTTAACTACTCCCACAGCAATTGCGGCACAACAGTACTTTGATCTGTGCAGACAAAGAGAAAAAAGAATCCTTTGAATTGCCAAAAATTATTTAAAAGCGGGAGGAAGGTGCAACAAAAATACCTTCTATGTGACATCACCTGGTTTATATCCTGAGGTTATGCATTTTTACCATAGACACCTCTCTGGATGGACAGGCTGGTGTTCACTGAAATACGATATTCTCAGAAGTTATAGGCTTCATTGACCATACAGGTGATATCTAGTCATTCAAGGACTCAGGCGAGAGCCTCTTGCAGACACTTGCATCAGACCACATGATACTGCTGCTCCTTTTGACTTGTAGATTAGGCCACATTAGAAGGGAGTTATTTACAGCAATTTTCCTATTGTACAATATTGCAGCCAGATGGCACATGTTAATCAGTGAATGGTTCCAATTCTTATTTATTCATTGCATTAGTGGCTTATGTTTTATACCAGATTTTTCCATAGATTCAAACAGCATTTCACAAAAGTAAGTACACCTGTCACATTTTTGTAAGTTTTGTATTTTATCTTTTCATGGAACAACACTGAAGATATGTCCAAACCATAGACAACAAAAGTGAGTACACCACTTAGTGAAAATGGACAAATTGTGCCCAAAGTTTCAATATTTTGTGTGGCCATTTTTTTCCAGCACTGTCTTAAAGGGGTTGTCTCACTATAATGATTCATCCTACCTCAGTCCTGTTTTCTCGGTTTCATTTTTTAATTGAGTGTTTACTAGCTTCTACTGGCCTGTAGTGAGGAGCTGCTGAGGACACCAGGCCTGTAGTTATAGCGACCAGCGCTGGCAGCCTGTCAGGACAGATCGAACAGGTCTGTAGCTATAGCGACCTGAGGAGCTGATGCAGTGCATACAAAAGGGGATATTTAGGAATAGGTAGAACATTGTTAATGGACATATATTGCAAAGTGACTTGTATTTGCAAGATCTTTAACATACAAAGCAATTCTCATAGTGAGACAACCCCTATAACTCACTTGGGCATGGAGTTCACTAGCCACTGGAATCCTCTTCCACTCCTCTATGACGAAATCACAGAGCTGGTCGAGGTTAGAGATCTTGTGCTCCTCCACCTTCCATTTGAGGATGCCCCACAGATTCTCAATAGGGTTTAGATCTGGAGACATGCTTGGCCAGTCCAGAACCTTTACCTTCATTTTCTTTAGCAAGGCAGTGGTCGTCCTGGAGATATGTTTGGAGTTGTTATCGTATTGGAATACTGCCCTGCAGCATAGTTTCTGAAGGTAGGGGATCATGCTCTGCTTCACAGTACATCTTGGCATTCATGATTTCCTCAATGAACTGTAGCTCCCCACAGCCAGCAGACTCATGCAGCCCCAAACCATGACACTCCCACCACCATGCTTGACTGTAGGTGAGACACACTTGTCTGTGTACTCCTCAGCTAGTTGCAATCACACACACTTGACACCATTTGAACCAAATAAGTTTATCTTGATCTCATAAGACCACAGGACATGGTTCCAGTAATCCACGTGCTTAGTCTACTTGTCCTCAGTAACCTGTTTGCAGACTTTCTTGTGCATCATCTTTAGAAGAGTGTTCCTTCTGGGACGATAGCCATGCAGACCAATTTGATGCAGTATGCAGAGTCTGGTCTGAGCACTGACAGGCTGGCTCATGACCCCTTTAACCTCTGCAGCAATGCTGGCAGCAATTATACGTCTGTTTTGAAAAGACAGTCTCTGGATATGACACTGAGCACGTGCACTCATCATCTTTGGTCGACCATGGTGAGGCCTGATCTGAGTGAAACCTGTCTTGTTAAACCACTGTAGGGTCTTGGCCACCATGCTGCAACTCAGTTTCAGGATGTTGGCAATCTTCCAATAGCCTAGGCCATCTTTATGTAGCACAACAATTGTTTTTTACAGATCCTCAGACAGTTCTTTGCCAGGAGGAGCCATATTGAACTTCCAGTGACCAGTATATGAGAGCGTGAAAGCGATATCACCAAATTTAACACACCTGCCCCCCATTCACACCTGAGACCTTGTAACGCTATTGAGTCACATGACACCATGGAGGGAAAATGGCAAATTGGGCATTTTTACTTAGGGTGTAACTTATTTTTTTTTTTTGGGCCAGCGTTTTGGGTCATTAAAGGACTCTATTTTAGTTTTTTTAAAGGGCCCCGACCATATTTTACACTGATATCCAACTTACACCCCACAAATTTTAACATGAAATCAAATGTCGGGATCTTCAGTTTGCCCCATGAAAAAATACAATTTTTTTAAAAAATGTGAGGGGGTGTACTCCCCCTTTTTGTGAATATCCCCAAGGGGTTTTGATTTTTCTTAAAGGGGCCCCAAAAGGGAATGAAAACTTTTTTTAGGTCAAAAGCTATTTTTCAACCCCTTAAACGGGGACGTTTTTTGCCCGTTTTTTCAGGGCCGAACGGGCCGCAAAATAGGGACAAACTTTCCCCATTCATTACGGTGAATCCACAGTTCCATAGAGAACTAGGGATTTGGTTCCTCCCTCCCCACTCGCACAATAACCCAAAGGGGGAGATAAGGGGAAAAGTCAATTACTAGCGCGAATAACGGCCGCATTATGAATGCCCTATGGGACCGGCGGGTTCCGGGCCCCCACCCCCCCGGGGAGCCCCAAAAACCCTCCGCCGAAAAAACCCCGAAATTTAAACACCGTGTGAACATAGCCTAAGATTTTTTTTTCCCATAGAAACCCCAAACAGAGAACCACTTTTTTTTCATATAGTCTTTTGGAAAAAATGAAGGGGCGTTTTCCTGTTTGGGTTTGCAAAGGGCAAAAAGTAAATTTTAGACCTAGACATTTTTTTTCATACATGGGGGCCCTAAGTGCGTAAATTTTTACAAACACGGGATGAAAACATTCTGAAAAATTTCACCCAAAAAATTAAATTCATTGGGGGGACTTTGGGCCCCTCCCCCTTAATATCTTTTTTAAATTAGATACTAGACCCCCCCAATGAAATACAAGCCTAAAAGCGTCTTTTTTCTTAGAGTTTTAGATTGTTTGGGTCCCTTGGTTTTTCCCCATATTTAAATTTTTTGTGCTTCAGTTTAAAAATTTTTAGAATCAAACCCAAAAACTGAAGCACATAATTTTTCGGGGCAAAACCCAAAAAAGACAAAAAAAAATTTTTTTAAAAAAAACTTTTAAAACTACTCCAATAATTTTTGGCACTTGCTGGAACTGGGCTACGGGAAAGATGGATACTCTGGAAAGAAGGGGGTACAAATGCTAAAACCCTCCAAAATATTTAGAAAAGAGAAAATTTAATAGGGAAAATTTGCAACAACATAGACAAGGAAAACCCCTTTTTTGTTTTTTTATTAATTGCTCTGGACCGGGGTAAAAGTTTATAACCTATGAAAATAACAGAAAAACCTTTTTGTTTTTTTGTTGTTTTTTCTTGTTAAAAACTCCATAAGTGCTCGGGAAATGATGAAGCCATAACCTGATAAAGCTACAATTATGGAACACTTTTGTCCTTTGTATAGTTTTTGCCACAAAAATTAGTGATTGAAATTTGTGTCAACAAACGTTATCGGTTGATATTCGAAAATCGGAAAATTAAATTCATGTTTATATCTGTAGTCGATAATAATTAACCCCGGGATAAACCTTTAAAAGGGTCTAGGGGAAGAGGAAAAAAAACCCCCTTTCCCATTCTTCCCCCAAAGGGGGCTGGAAAAGGGTTTGGAATTAACATCCACAACAGTAAAATTTGGATACGGCTACATCTTAGCAACACACTTAGGTTATAAAAGTCACAGCCCTGACAACTATTCCTACCCTTTCCCGGAAAAAACCGCTTTTATACCCCTTTAAAAACTACAAAGACCCCAAATTAAAAAAATGCCGGAAAAAAAGTCTTTCAACCACCATTTTTTTTGAACTGGAAAATTGACTAAACCCCTTTTTTGGACCACACATGCAGGGTTTCATTAACCACTGAAGAAAAAAATTTGGGAACGCTGTTTTGTTACTAAAAACCCCAGGGCCCTGACCCCCCGGGGGTTTCAGGGCCCGAGTCCGCCCCCCGACATCCCTGGCTTCCCTGTTGTCGCCATTTCTGGAAAAGGGGCACCTTCTCTCGTACCCCCTACCCCATGTCCTACCCCCCCTTTCTCGTTAACCCCCCGAATTTGCTCCATGTTTTAGAAAGATAAAAATTTAAAAAGGGTTTTTTTTTTTTGGAAGATTTTTTGAAAAGTCTCTTATTGAAAGACGGGAAACAAAAGCTATTTTTTAAATTTCCCCCTTATTTTTCCCAAAAGCCAAAAAGGGTTAGAAACGAATTGTTTTTTTATCGAAAAACCTGTGAAATGCTTCTGGTGGAAAAACCGAAACACAAAAACAACAGTGTTCTTGCTTTAGTCCCCCGGGGTTTACAATGCCCGTAGGGCTGGAAATTTATAGTTTTCAACAAACTATCGTACAAAGCACATTAGCGCCAAAATGAGATCAAAAGAGTGAAAAAAGGGGGAAATATTAAAAAGTTATATGGGGTTAATATGGCCGCCTTCGCACTACGACAACAGGGGTAATTTCTAGGAAATATGTAAACACAAAGGGCGACAAAGTATTTAACGGGCTTTTTGCCTTTTCTGGCGTATACGCGCCTCCCCCGGGCCCCAATCCCGTTTTCGGACGGGAGGGAACAGTGTTAGGCGCACGTTCGCCCCTTTCCCGCTGCAAACCCCCCATTAAGGGGCGGGCAATTTTGGGGCCCCCGGTGGGGGGCGCGGTGTAGGGGTTTCCCTTTGGGGGGGACGCGGCCCCGCTCAAAACCCCGAGGCAAGTTTCGATGGGGGGCTCGCCAAAGCCGGGGCAAAGCAGCCTCTGGGACCCGACAGGCAACCTAGTTTATTTGGCTAAAAGCTCCGCGGCGGCGAAGTGAAGCAAGATCGGAACAAGGGGAGGAGCAGATAGAAATCGCAAAAAAAAATCTTGGCGCTCCGCCCTTCACAGGGGTATGATTCCAAAAAAAGCGCCTTTCCAAAAAAACTAGAACGGCGCAATTTTCAAGATTAGGATATTGGAAAATTTCCGGAAAACAGTAATTCAAATTCTGAAAGTATACTCATTAGTTCCCGGGATAAACCCGGGCCCAAACAGAATAGGAGGGCAAAATGAACCATTAAAACCTATTGGGGAAAAGTTGACCAAACAAATCCCAAAAGCGGAAAGTTCAAAATACAAAAAAATGCAGAAAACAGCTGTTAGTTTGACAGCGGGGGTTTGGGGCTACCCGGCCAAATCAATTGGACGACAGGGCCCCCATTAACCCTATGGAGAAGTAGCTCGCGCTTTTTGGGCGGGGGAAGGGCAAGCCCCGCTAGTCAACCAAAAAAGCTCTTTTTCTGTATTTTTCTGTTTTTTGAACTGTCCCGCCTTTGTTTTTGATTGGTCAAAACTTTCCAAGGATTAAGGGGTCTTTGTCGCTCCTATTCTTTTTTGGCCCCAATAGTTTCCATAGGTTTTAAGGGGGACACTTCACCCTATCGTTTGGCTGGTTTATCCCGCCCAAATGGAAGAGCTTAAAAAATTTTGAATTCGTTTTTCCCCGGCAATTTCTAAAAAACCCAATTTCCTTATGTTGGCCGGCTCGGCGACAAATGCTTGTTGGGGGATTTATTAATGTATGTTTATAAAAGGGTTTCAGCTCTTTCAGAGAATATTTTCCCTTTAAATAAAAAATGTTTTTTTTATTATACTCCTTCCGCACGAAGCTGGGCCAGATTGCAGGGCGCCGATTCTCCATAACTACATGAGAGAAGTAGCTCGCGTTTGATTGGTTGGGATAGCCAAGCCCCCAGCCAAAACCAATCGTTATTCTGCTTTTTACTGTATTTTGAACTGTCCCGTTTTAAATTTGTTTGGGCAATATTCTCCATGGGTTTTAAGGTCTCGTCGCCCCTTTCTGTTTGGGCCGGCTAGCCAACACCCACTAGCTCACCAATCGTCTTTTCCCTGCATTTTTACTGTATTTTGAACTGTCCCCCCTTTGTTCTGATTGGTCAATAGTTTCCATGGGTTTTTAAGGGTTCACTGTCGCTCCTATTCATTGGGGGGGGGGGGGGGGGGGGTTTATGCCGACCAATGAGAATAGCTTCTAATTTGAATTACTGTATTTCCGGGCAATTTCCAAAAATCCTAATTCTTGAATTAGGATATTGGAAAGTGATTTTTGTTTTATGTATTTTTTTTTTTAGGTTTCAGCTCTTTTTCTGAGAATGTTTAACGCCTTATAAAAGGCGATTTTTGATTCATTACTCCGCAACCGACATGTGGAATGATTTCTCACTGTTTTCAGCCTGTCTCGCATCGGAACAGATTTCGGTGCATCCGCACGGCGCCCATGTCCCCGCACTGTTCCCCACACCTGGCGAGGTGCAGGAACTTTTCCCCACATGAAAGATGCACCTCCCTCGGACGGCGAATCTTTGGCGCAGCGCCGCTCTGCGCCTCAGTCCCCACGCTGCGCCCCACACACTGGCGAGGCGCGGTGGACTTTTCCCCGCATGTATGACCACACTACCTCCGGCGGCGAATCTCAGGCGCAGCCCTGCACTGCGCCAAAGTCCCGCATTGCGCCTAACACACTGGCAAGGCGCGGCGGACTTTACATAGTATGTATAAGCGCGCCCCGGCCCCGACATAAATCAGGCGCAGATTTCGCCGGAAAACCGGCGGAAAGGTTCCCCCCCGACGTGGCGAGCTTCATACATGTCGCCCAATATGCGTACAACTGGACTCTGTGGCAAACTGAGACGCATGGACTTCAATAAAACTTTGTGAATTCTACATGGAGTATCCCCTGACAACCAGTGTAGTTTTGGGGTGACAATGGAGTGACATTGGAACTCATATATACTCTTCCTGACTGTAACGGGTTGCGCCGCGGTCCGTGGTTCGGACCGCGGTCGCACCCGCGTTCCCCGCGGCGGGTCCCCGGCGGGGACGGGGGGCCCCGCGGTCCGCACTGCCGGTCGTGGCGCCACCCGTCCCATCCACTCACCTGGCCTCGCTCCCGTCCGTTCCTCGTCCCCTGTCGGCCGGAATGCGCGTGCGCGCCCCCTAGCGCGTGCGCGCGTTCACGTACATTTAAAGGAACAGTGCGCCGGTGATTGGGTAATTGCCGGGCGCTGTCCCTATATAAGTTTTGCACCCACGTCACTTCCCTGCTGGATCTATGTTGCCTCGTGCCTTAGCTAAAGCGTTCCCTAGTTTTTCTCGCCCTACCGTGTCCCAGACCCCCTTGCTACATTTCCCGACTCCGAACCTCTGCCGCCTGCCCTGACCTTCCTGCCTGTCCACGACCACGAACCATTGCCCCCTGCCCTGACCTTCTGCCTCCCCACACTACGATTCCCGGACTACGCTTCTGTACCTCGCTGCACCTTCGGCCGCCACCGCAAGCAAGCACTCAGGGGGAACGACCTGGTAGCCTCACGCCGCAGCAAGTCCATCCCGCTTTGCGGCGGGCTCTGGTGAAAACCGGGGGCTTAGATTCCGTTCCCTGGCGTGGCTTAGCTACCATTGCTTGCGGTGGTCCGGCGGATCCACTACCCAGCCGGCACAGTTAGATCCAGCCATGGATCCCGCCAAGGTGCCTCTGCCAAGCATCGCGGATCTTACTACGTTGGTTGCCCAGCAGTCGCAGCAAATCGCACAACTGGCACAGCAGTTGGGCCAGCTCTCCACCATGATGCGTCAGCTCCTCGCATCCCAGCAACAGTCTCCACCTGCGGCCCCGTCGGTGACACCGTCTACGTCAGCTGTTCCATTGGCTACCGTGGGACCCAAGCTTCGGCTCCCCTTACCCTCCAGCTTTGCCGGGGATCCCAAGCTCTGCCGGGGTTTCATTACCCAGTGCTCTATGCACATAGAACTGATGGCGGATCAGTTTCCTTCAGAGAGGTCTAAGGTGGCCTTCGTGGTGAGCCTACTATCTGGGAAGGCCCTGGCTTGGGCAACCCCTCTCTGGGACAGGAACAACCCTGTGAAAAGCGGATCTACAGATCTTCCCCGGGAATTCCGCACCGTCTTCGAGGAGCCGCACGGCCTCCTCTGCTGAGACCGCCCTCTTGAGCCTTCGTCAGGGCGACTCCTCGGTGGGTGACTATGCGGTACAGTTCCGTACTCTGGCTTCGGAGCTCACGTGGAATGATGCCGCCCTCTGTGCCACTTTCAAACAGGGCCTGTCCAGCCGGGTTAAAGACGCTTTGGCAGCAAGAGACCTCCCGTCCTCCCTGAGTGAACTAATTCATCTAGCAAACCATATTGATGTAAGGTTCGCAGAGAGGCAGGAGGAGCTGCGTCAGGAAAGAGACACTGAACGCCCCCGTCGGCGGTTTCATCTGGCTCCGGTTTTTCAGCATCCTCCATTATTGTCTCCTCAAGCCTCTGAGGTGGAACCCATGCAAGGGGACCAGGCCCAGTTATCGGAGCAGGAGCTGAACCGTCGCCGAACCGAGAAGCTATGCTCTAACTCGCCAGCCGGACCATTTCCGCATACTTTCCCCAGCGTCCGGGAAACGTTAAAACCTAGGACCGTAGGAGAGGCGGTCCTAGGTGCAGTTTCCTCCTCTCCACGTTTGATGATGCCAGGTGGAGGTGACATCGATGCTGGTTCTTCGTTCCGGAGTTCTGCCTTCCTGGATTGGGGGTCTGCCGGGAAACTTCATCTTAGCCTCATTGGTAACCCGGTTCCGCATACCTGTACCCGGGCTGGAAAGCCGCTGTTTATATCTTCGGTCAGTGGAGCTCCTCCGTGCCCCATCCAGTACATAACCCGGCCGGTGCCCACTCCGTTGGGGGCTCTGCATAAGGAGAAGATCACGTTCCACGTTCTGTCCCGTGCTTCCTTGGCGACCCTCTTGGGGGCTTCCCTGGCTGCAACTCACGCCCCTACGCTCGATGGAAGACAGGCGAAATCCTGCGTTGGGGACCGAATGCCAGAACTGTTGCTTGAAGGTGCCACGCCCGGTTCCCCTACCCACTTCTCCGCCTCCGCTCATCAAGTCGTTGCCAGGCCTGCCGGCCGGTACCAGGAACTTTGGGGATGTATTCCCGAGAAAAGGCGAATCGCTGCCACCACATCGGCCTTACGACTGTCCTATTGACCTCCTGCCAGGAACCATCCACCCGGGGGAGAGTCAAACCCCGCTGTCCGTGCCGAGACCCAGGCCATGTCAGCCTACATTCGGGAGAATCTGCAGAAAGGATTCATCCATAAGTCCTCCTCCCCAGCCGGAGCCGGGTTTTTCTTCGTGCAGAAGGATGGTTCCCTCCGTCCGTGTATAGACTACAGGGGTCTAAATAAAATCACCTGTAAAAAAAACGCTCCCCTCTCCCACTGATCTCAGAGCTTTTTGACCGTCTCAAGGGGGCTAAAAGTGTTTTCCAAGTTGGATCTGCGAGGAGCCTATAACCTCATCCCCAATTCGGAGGGGGATGAGTGGAAGACGGCGTTTAATAACCCGAGATGGACATTTTGAGTATCTCGTGATGCCCTTGGGGTCTGTAACGCTCCAGCGGTGTTCCAAGAACTCGTCAATGATGTCTTCCGGCATCTCTTGTACACCTGTGCCCTAGTGTACCTAGATGACATCCTGATTTTCCTCCTCTGATCTTTTAGACTCACCGGGCTCAAGTACGCCAGGTTCTGCAACGTCTGCGCAGCAACCGATTGTACCCAAGCTGGAGAAATGCTTATTCCATCGACCAGCCTACCTTTCCTCGGCTACATAGTCTCGGCTGAAGCCTAAAGATGGACCCAGCAAAACTCTCCGCGGTACTGCAGTGGCCCGTCCTGTCGGTCTTCGGCAATACAGCGCTTCCTGGGCTTCGCGAACTATTACCGACAATTTATTCCCCACTTTCCACCTTGGTGGCTCCTATCGTTTTCCCTTACTAGGAAGAATGCGAACCCGAGAGCTGGCCTCCGGAGGCCGAGAAGGCGTTTGTGGATCTAAAGACGGCCCTTCTCCACAGCTCCTGTCCCCTTTGGGCCGGCCTGATTCCGAGAGGCCGTTGTCCTTGAGGTGGATGCCTCTTCCGTGGGGGCAAGGGCGGTCCTCACGCAGAGAAGCTCCAAAGGCAAGGTTCTCACATGTTTGGGGTTCTTCTCAAAGACCTTCTCACCGGCTGAGCGAAACTATGCCATTGGGACCGGGAACTTTGCCATCAAATTGGCCCTAGAGGAGTGGCGACAATCTCTGGAGGGGGCTCGTCATCCAATCAACATCTTTACGGACCACAAACAATTTTTTGTATCTTCAGACGGCCCAACGTCTAAACCCTCGCCAAGCCCGGTGGTCTCTTTTTTTCTCACGGTTGACTTTCATATACATTTCCGGCCTGCTGAGAAGAACGTCAAGGCGGATGCCCTCCCTCGTGCCTCGGACGTGGTCGGTGAAGAACCCGTGTTTACAACACATCATCCCCCCCGAACGGTTGGTTCACGTGGCTCCCGCAGGTCTCCAAAACATCCCTACGGGCAAGACAAAGGCCGCCGGCATTCAGGAGAAAGATTCTGGAGGGGGGGGCATAGCTCCTTGGTGGCTGGTCATCCCGGAGCTCAGAAGTCTTATGTATGGATCTCGCGGCACTACTGGTGGCCGACTCTAGCACAGGATGTCAAGGACTACACCCTCGCCTGTGTCACTTGTGCTCGGAACAAGGTCCCATGCCACAGGCCCGCTGGCCTCTTGCAAACCTCTGCCTGTGCCTGAAATCCCATTTGGAACGCACATAGCTATGGACTTCGTCACGGATCTACCAGTCTCTTCTGGGAATTCGGTCATCTGGGTGGTGACAGACCGGTTCTCAAAGATGTCCCACTTTGTGCCTCTCCCTGGCCTGCCGTCGGCCCCACAATTGGCTAGTCCCTTTTCTTCCGGCATGTCGTCCGGCTTCATGGACTGCCCCTCACACATTGTCTCCGACCGCGGTGTTCAAATTTTTTTCCCGTTTTTGGCATCGTTGTGCTCCCGTCTGCAAGTCAAGTTTTGGGCTTCTCATCGGCCTAACACCCTCAAATCCAATGGGCAGGTGGAGAGGGTGAACCAGATTCTGGGAGAATACTTGCGTCACTTTGTGTCCGGACGTCAGGACAACTGGACCGAGCTGCTCCCGTGGGCCGAATTTGCAAAATAACCATGGACTCGGATGCTGCTGGGGGTCTCCCCTCTTTTGTAGTCTATGGCCGCCACCCGCACCCCCCCCCCCCCTTCCCCTGCCTCCTAACTCGGATGTGCCCCTGTCAACGACAAGGTTCGGGATATCAAGGCCCTCTGGCAGGAGACCGACATTCTCTACTTCGGGCCTCCGCCCGGTATGAAGTCTCAGGCGGACAAAAGGAGAAGACCTGCCCCGACGTTTCTTCCTGGGACCAAGCTTGGCTCTCTTCAAGATATATGCCCTGAAGGTCCCTAGTCCCTTTAAAATTTGGGCCCTCGCTTTTCCCCGACCCTTCAAGGTTCTTCGGCAGTTGAACCCCGTGACATACAAGCTCTGTTTGCCTCCATCTCTCCGGATCCACAACGCATTTCATGTGTCCCTCCTTAAGCCTCTGATGCTGAACCGGTTCTCTCGGAATAATGTGACGCCTTCCCCAGTAGCCGAATCCACTGACATCTTCGAGGTAAAGGACATTTTTGACAGAAAAACGGTCAAGGGAGACGTTTCTTCCTCGTGGATTGGAGGGGCTTCGGACCTGAGGAGAGATCCTGGGAGCCGGAATCCAATATCCTGAATCGGGACCTCATCCTCAGATTTCTGCGGCCTAAAAAGGTGGGGAGGCCTGAGGGGGGGGACGGGGGGCCCCGCGGTCCGCACTGCCGGTCGTGGCGCCACCCGTCCCATCCACTCACCTGGCGTCGCTCCCGTCCGGTCCTCGTCCCCTGCCGGCCGGAATGCGCGTGCACGCCCCCTAGCGCGCGTTCACGTACATTTAAAGGGACAGTGCGCCGGTAATTGGTAATTGCCGGGCCTGTCCCTATATAAGTTTTGCACCCACGTCACTTCCCTGCTGGATCTATGTTGCCTCGTGCCTTACTAAAGCGTTCCCTAGTGTGTTCTCGCCCTACCGTGTACCAGACCTCTTGCTACGTTTCCCGACTCCGAGCCTCTACCGCCTGCCCTGACCTTCTGCCTGCCCATGACTACGATTCCCGGACTACGCTTCTGTACCTCGCTGCACCTCGGCCACCGCAAGCAAGTCACGTCAGGGGGGACGACCTGGTAGCCTCACGCCGCAGCAAGTCCATCCCGCTTTGCGGCGGGCTCTGGTGAAAACCGGGGGCTACTTAGATTCCGTTCCCTGGCGTGGCTTAGCTACCATCGCTTGCGGTGGTCCGGCGGATCCACTACCCAGCCGTCACACTGACCATCTGAGGCTGTTCTTAGCTAAAGTGAGATTTCCTGTATTTGGCCGAGAGACCAGTATTTCTTGAGTCAGCTGGGTGTGATCAATTGAGGGGGGGTCCTGCACTGTCTTACATTGTCCAATCAGTGCTGACAGAATCAGTGAGTGCAGAGACACACCTCTCTGAATAATGAAAAGGAAAAACCAAATTGATAGATTCAGTCATACATTTCTGTAAGGAATAACAGAGGAACAGGGGCATAGATGCACACGATGAGAACATCATTCTCCCATTATACAAGTCACTGGTTAGACCACACATGGAATATTGTGTACAGTTTTGGGCACCAGAGCACAGGAAAGACATTGTAGAGCTTGAACAGATACAAAGGCGGGCAACAAAAATAATTAAAGGCCTGGGTGGACTGCAATATCCAAAAAGATTAGCAAGATTAGGGTTATTTAGTTTAGAGAAAAGACGGCTTCGGGGGGGACATGATAAATATGTATAATATATCTAAGGTCAATATAGAGATCTCTCCCAAGATTTATATATACCCAGGACTGTATGTAGAACAAAGGGGCATCCTCTACCTTTTGTGGAAAGAAGGTTCCTACATGAACATAGAAAGGGATTCTTTACTGTGAGAGCAGTGAGACTGTGGAACTCTCTGCCAGAGGAACTTGTCATGGTGAATTCACTAACAGAGTTCAAGAGCTTGGATGCATTTCAGGAGCGTAATAATATAACATGTTATAGTGACTAGGATTCTGGAGAAGGATCATTGATCCAGGGATTTATTCTGATTGTCAGTCAGGAAGGAATTTTTTTTCCCTAAAATGAGGACAATTGGCTTCTACCTCATGGGGGTTTTTGCCTTCCTTTGAATCAACACTGTAGCACAATAGACTGAACTGGATGGACATCTGTCTTTTTCGGCCTAATAAACTATATAACTATGTAACAGCACAACACAGTTATAAGAGAAGATGCTCCAGAATTTTTATTTCACAGGGAACACAAGTATTTAGTGAAACAGACCTGTCAGGAAATGTCAGAGTTCCTTTTTAAGGCGTTTTCAGATGTGGACAATCCCACTGCTGGTTAAAAAAATTGTAAGGGCCAGTTCACATTAGTGATGCGCATTTAGAGTGTTCACCTGGAAAGCTCCTGGCCTGTATAGGGTTATCTTGCCCAACTAAAGCTAAACATGTGTTATTGGCTTCCATCAGATGGTATATGATAGTATATTGCAAAACTAAACTAAAACTAAGAGATGTGTAGTAGTGACTATGCTACGGCATTCAAAATAGACCTCCATTAAACATATACGTCATGGCACATACATTAAATTGCCATAAATGTGATGGGATCAGCCTCTAAGTGAAGCATTGCAGTGAAATCAATTGGCCACGCATCTTATGCATGGACGAGCCAGTGTTGAGGGATGTAGGCTGGGCATATGCTAACCATAGTTGGTCTGTGAAGATGTTCTTTTTCTGGACAGCAGTGATTAGCTGACAGCCATTGACAATTGACAGATCTATTTCTGCCTTGCTCAGTGACCTGGGCTGGGTTTAAATTGATGACGTTATGACATGCTATAATTGATCTAAGAACGTCCCATGGTGCACATCTGTCTCTATGGCCTGTACAATAAAGCATTGCTAATGAACAAGCAAGAAACTTGGCTGTCAGGCTCTGTCATGTCATTAACAGGCTGAGATATCAAGTGCTTGGGCAGTTTTAGTTAAAGGATTATCCAACTGCTGGAAAATAAAAACTGCAGCAAAATAACAGAATAAAGGCCACTACTCATGTCCAATCCACCAGCAATCAACTGCAGAAGCTGCGCTGGACCCTTTGGTCTTCATCTACAAGCTTCCAGCACGACCACTGCAGCCAAGCAGATGCTATACTACCGGCATCAATACTCATCAATGGGGACCAGAATGAGAAAAGTACGATGTATGACTGCTGAGGTCGATAATTGGCTGCAACGGTTGCATGCCGTATTCTTGTAAACAAGACGGGCTCCTGACACTTCTGCCCTGGGTTGCTGAGTCTTTGCTTTTTTCTTTTGTTACTTATGACATTTGCTGCTTAGTTTTTTATTTTTTTCTGAAAATTAAAAACCCCTTAAACCAGCTCCGGAACAGGCCATTTACTACCCCTTCCTGACCAGGCAAATCCTTATTTTCTTTCGTACATACAGTTTTGAACACTTTTTTTTTTCACTTTTTTCCATTCATAAATTCATCATAGGCTTTATTTTATGTAATTTTTACATTACATTTTTCTTTAATAATATGAGGATAAATGGATGTTTATATGGATTTTTATATAGGTGATATAAATTTTTTAGAGGGGAAAGACTAAAAGTTGCAGTTTGAACTGTTGTGTTTTTTTTTTAAATATTTTATTTTTCGTATGTGGGTTTTTTTGTATTTTATTTTACATTTTGTTTCCCCCCAAAAGGACAGAAAAAGATCTTTGGTGGCATTTCTTTTTTTTTTTTTTGCTATTTCTCCCTGTAAACTGGTCTGCAAATATTAGCCCCAGTAACAAGGAAATATACCCCCAGAAGTCATTGCGGAATGCTTCCTGCCTATTTGTGCATTCAGTGTTCATGGAGAGCTGTATACACAACAGCCTGCAAAGCAAGCACGGTAAAAAAAACTGTTTCCTCCCTTTCTGAGTGGAGAGCCAGTAATGCTGACAGCCGGCTCTCCACTCATGCAGCTGACAATTAGGTACATCTCTGCACTCTAAAAACGGGGGGGTCCAGCATGTCCGTACAAAGTTAGGGTAAGTTCACACTGCGTTTTTGGAAGTGTAGATTTATGCTCAAAATCAGCTTCCAAATTCAGCTTCAAGAAAGCCTCAAAACGAAAAACACCTCAAAAATTGACATCACTTATTTTTTACGTCCGTAATTGCGTCCAAAAAATGGCTCGCAATTACGCATGTGAAATACGCCTCGTGTGAATGATGAGCCGTATTTTACATTACATTCAATGAGAAATGATTTGTAACTTGTCTGAGGCAGATTTTTGGCCATTTTCCAGCGCATAAAACGCGCTAAAAACCGGCCCAAAAAATGCCTTTTGAACATACCCTAGATTTAACCGGCCAGTCATCATCTAGTAAAGCAGTATCCAGCTACAAAAAAAAGATACCTAAACTATAAAAAATAAAAAATAGTTGTGCTCACCTCCCAGGTCCCTTTCCGCCGCTACTCCTCTTCACGTCCACTGTCTTGGGCCAACACACAGGAGATACTGGTGTATTATTCACTCAGTGCAAGGGAGAGCGGAGAGAGAGCATTCTCTGTGTGGTAGGACGAGACGCTGGGTTCCAGTTTAGCAGTGGGGGACCTGAGAGGTGAATACAATTTTCTTTTCTTTTTTACCCCATTTACAAATCATTTTTTGTGGCTGGAAGACCCCTTTTTTTTTAGGGACGGATGTTCATGTACAACACGTCATTCCTGAGAACAATCAGTGGCTCATGGTCACAACACATCAGTGATAGACTGGCACAAAACACCAGGGCAGCGGTGCAGCTGGAGCGGGTCAGTTTTTGTTTCCATTTCAAGACCATGGGGGCAGTGGCCGAGTTTTTAAAACTTATGGAAAGCCCCTTTAATGATAAGCATTATGCTGGTTTCACTTAGGAGGTGTATATTTCACACAGCACTTCTCACTGGTCCATTGCATTCAAGAATGTTGACAATATTGCCGATGGTGAAAAACAGTCCTGGCCTCCACGTAAGCACATCTGTGGTCAGCTTTGGCTATACGCTTAGTTTTACACATGATAACTAAATCATTGCCCTTATCTCCAGCACATTTGCAGATTTTCTAGCTCTTTTTAAGGGTTTTCTTCAGTCTAGATATGAGACCGAGTAACAAGTTATTCTTATGTCTTAGTATGGGGCGGTTTACAGGATATTTTGGGCCTCATGTATGAAAACTAGCTAGTTGTAAGACTTTCCTTGTTGCCCATAGCAACCAATCAGAGTGCACCTTTCATTTCATATAGTACTCTGAAAAAACTGAAGGGGGAACTCTATTTGATTGCTATGGACACCAAAGAAAGTCTTAGACCTGGACAGTTTTCGTACATGTCTTCCTTTGTCTTCCGTCACAGATATCCATCGGGATACTGAGTACAAAAATAACTTGCTGGATACCACCATGGGCCCATACCGCAGAACAGAGCAAACGCAGTCTCTTCTGGAGTATGTTTAAGAATTTTCCAGTGGTATCCCCTATGTGTGCAGGATACAAAAGTGTTGTCTACCACGGGATACAAAAGCAGGTTTAGTCTTCGGACACAACAAAAAAAGATACCCTGATGGATACTGCAGTGAAGAACAAAGAGCAAATGCAGTCTCTTTGGAGTATGTTTACTATATTCCCTGCGGTATACGCTATAGGCGACATGTATGAATGGGGCTGCACCAGATATGTGGCGTCTTTTCAGCCTGATATCAGGCGCAGCCCCGTTCATACATTTTTAAATCTCCCGCCCTTTGTAATGCCCCCGATCTTGGAGGGCGGGAGGCAGGTGCACTAGAACCATAGTGAAGCTACATTTTGCTTCACTACGACATTTCTAGGTACATTACAGCTGGAACAGGTCAACCACTTTCAAAGTGGTATACCTGAGCCAGAAATGTCATAACAAGCGCTAGAATGCGCCTGATTTATGACCCGCTATAGAGCAGGTTCATAAATAAGGCGCATTCTATGCCCGTAAAATGCGCATGAAACTTGCCGTTAACATTCATGCATGTCGCCCTATATGTACAGATTACAAAAGTGTGCTCTACCAATGGATACAAAGGGCATGCGCATTATACTGGCATTGAATGCCCCTGATTTATGAACCCTCTATACAGCAGGCCATAAATTAGGCGCATTCTAGCACTAGGGCAACATTTCTGGCTCAGGTATACCACTTTGAAAGTGGTTTACCTGTTCCAGCTATAATTTGCCTAGAGATGCCATAGCGAAGCTATAAATATGTAGCTTCGCTATGGTTCTAGTGCACCCCGATGCACCCGAGAATGGCGTGCAGGAGATTTAAACATGTATGAACGGGGCTGCGCCTAATATCGGGCTGAAAAGACGCCAGATATCTGGCGCAGCCCCGTTCATACATGTCGCCCAAAATATCCATCCGGATGCAACAAATAAGGTAACTTGATGCATAATGCAATGAGTCCATAAAGAATAGAGCAAATGTAGGCTCTTTTTTACTAGGTTTTATTTATGTCCTGGTGGTATACACATAATATGCCTGAGACAAGTATGATAGAACTTTTTTTGTATCCCGCGCATATCGGGCGACATGTACTGGTATGTACAGAGCTGCACCAGAAGTCCGGCATCCTTTCAGCCTGAAAACTAGCATGGCCCGGTTCGCTATCTTTTTAATCAGTTGCACTCCAGTATTAGGCGCATTACAAAGCGCTCACGGCACTTTGTAATGCACTTGAGACCGGAGGGCGTGCGGGAGGCGTGTCACACTACAGCCTTACAATTCTACACATTTATGACTGATTATTGGCAAATCCAGGCGCATTACTGCTGGAACAGGTAGAGCACTTTTAAAGTGGTTTATCTGAGCCTGAATTGTCACTTTGTAGCTAGAAACTCTAAATCTATCCCACAGTAGAACAGGTTCATAGAATTACGCACGTTCTACGCTACTAATGCGCACAAAGAAAAAGGCGTCTGGGCGCCAAAAATCATACATGTCGCCCATAATGTATATCACCAGGAAATATAACAACTGTAGTCAAAAAGAAATCCAATTTAGAGATACCATCCAGAATATATGAATAAAAACAGGTATTTTATTTCGAAAAAAGCCATAAGCAAACAGCTAAAAGGTGTAGGTAAATAAGAAATACGCCTACGCGTTTCAAACCATTCCAAGGTTCTTGATCACAGCCAAACTTTTCCTTTCCCCACATGACATTTAAAACAATAAAGAACCTTATCATTGGTCTGCACATTGAACGAAAAGAAAGGGGTAAGCTGATCTACTTTTTTCAATGACTTGTCATAAGATATAGCTCCCCAGCATAGACATTGAAATTAGTGACTGTTTACATTGCATATGTGAAATCTACCTCCGTGAAGCATGTAAACTGTGTATAGCCAAAATTAGAGCAACAGCTACAGGTGTTCCCAATATCGAGCAACAGCCTGCCTTTACGCTAACCCCCTCATAGTGAAGATATCTACAACCTAAATTCCCAAAAAGTTGGGACACTAAACAAATTGTGAATAAAAACTGAATGCAATGATGTGGAGGTGCCAACACTAATATTAAAATTCAGAATAGAACACAAATCACCCGATCAAAAGTTTAAACTGAGAGAATGTATCATTTTAAGTGAAAAATATGTTGTTTCAAAAATGTCAGGGCGTCAACTAAACCCAAAAAAGTTGGGACCAAACCGTTTTTACCACTGTGTGGCATCCCCCTACTTCTTACAACAGTCAACAGACGTCTGGGGACAGAGGAGACCAGTATCTCAAGTTTAGAAATAGGAATGCTCTCACATTAATGTCTAATACAGGCCTCTAACTGTTCAATCGTCTCGGGCCTTCTTTGTCGCACCTTCCTCTTTATGATGCGCCAAATGTTCTTTATAGGTGAAAGATCTGGACTGCAGGCGGCCATTTCAGTACCCGGATCCTTCTCCTACGTACCCATGATGTTGTGATTGCTGCAGAATGTGGTCTGGCATTATCTTTTTAAAAAAAATTTGCGGGTCTTCCCTGAAAGAGCTGATGTCTAGATGGGAGCATATGTTGTTCTAGAACCTGAACATAGCTCTCTGCATTAATGGTGCCTTTCCAGACATGCAAGCTGCCCATGCCACAAGCACTCATGCAACCCCAAACCATCAGTGATGCGGGTTCTAAACCCGGAGCGTTGATAACAACTTGGGTTGTCCTTGTCCTCTGGTCCTGAGACATGGTGTCCCACTGTTCCATAAAGAACTTCAAATCGTGACTCATCTGACCACAGAACAGTTTTTCCATTTTGCACACTCCATTTTTAAATGACCCCTGGCCCAGTGCAAACGCCTGAGCTTGTGGAGCTTGCTTAGAAATGGCTTCCTCTTTGCACTGTAGAGTTTCAGCTGGCAACGGCGGATGGCCCGGTGGATTGTGTCCACTGACAATGCTTTCTGGAAGTATTCCTGAGCCCATTCTGTGATTTCCTTGACATTGGCATTCCTGTTTGAAGGGCAGTGACGTTTAAGGGCCTGGAGATCATGAGCATCCAGTAGAGTTTTACGGCCTTGACCCTTACGTACAGTGATTGTTCCAGATTCTCTGAATCTTTTGATGATGTTATGTATGGTAGATGATGATAACTTTAAAGTCTTTGCTATTTTACGCTGTGGTACACCATCCTGGTATTGCTGCACTATCTTTCTGCGCAACACTGGTGGAATTGGTGATCCTCTTACCATCTTGGCTTCAGAGAGACACTGACACTCTGAGTAGCTCTTTTTATGCCCAATCATGTTGTCAATTCACCTAATTAGTGTTGATTGGTCTTCCAGCTGTTCGTTATATGCTCAATGTAATTTTTCCAGCCACTTATTGCTACTTGTCCCAACTTTTTTGGCATTTGTAGATACTGTGAAATTTTGAATCAACATATTTTTCCTTTAAAATGTTACATTTACTCGGATTAAACTTTTGATCTCTCACCTATGTTCTATTCTGAATATAATATTAGATGTTGGCACCTCCACATCATTGCATTCAGTTATTATTCTTAATTTGTTTAGTGTCCCAACTTTTTGGGAATTGAGGTTGTACAAAAAAGGAAATAAAATGGATATGTTTAATGATTGGCAATGGTTGCTGAGGCTTTCCAACAAGACATGAACATACCAGGTAACAACATAGATAGGCGATCAGCATTTACCAATCTGGAGAAACTTCAAATTAAAATGTTAATAATCTGGTGGGATCAGCAGTCTTTAAAAACATATGGTGAAAGAAAAATCACACCAATGGGCTTGAGACTTAAAAAACACACCAGCGTTCATATGTTCGAACAGTTCTTTAGCGACTGGAATCATGCATTATCTGAATGCTCGCTAAAACTTATGGAATTAATAATAACTTATGGAAATGTAAAATTACAGGGATTAGAACCAGAAATTGAAATGTTAAAAGCAAAAGTGGAAATCTACAAAGATGAAAAGGATTTTGAGATGAATAATAATCACTTAAAAGATAATATAAGAAAGTAGAAAGCATAATTATGGAATATAAAAAGAAGTATACCAGTATGGAGGACTATCAGAAAAATTATGTATATTCCTGGCAGTGAAAATTTACCAAGGTCCATATTTAAACATAGAAAATCTTCTTATCAACAAAAACAAAGAGTTAATTTCTCTGATTTAGACACTATAGATTCCTCTACCCACAGATTCTGATACCTCTATTGAAAAACTGCATACAAGAAATGCAGCAAAACAGAGAAGTCATAATGAACAAGACATGATAACAAAAAATGTGCAAAAATACAGACAAGAACCAGAAGTAGAGGGGGCGAAAACATCGCAGTCAAAATGAAGACAAGGATGTCCAGGAAATAGCTGAAAGAAACAGTAATGTTATAGTCATTACCCCTACAATACTAACACTGCCACAAATTGAAGTCCTGGAACAAGGATTTAATTTTCCTCCTAATTAGTTTTTTCACTATTTTAGATGCAAATAAATTCTCTAGGCTGCTTATGGTAAAGAGGTATTTTTCAGAAGAAGGAACAGAAGTGAATAGCAGTCAGAAAATGTAGAATTAGATAACAGTAATAGTGGAGTCCTTGAAAACGAATATGTAGGGCTTAGATTTGAGGAACAGGTGACGCTAAAAATTTTAGAAGAGTTGAATGAGGAAAAATGTATCTTAAGTTTGGTAGATGGAACCAGCATCCGACACCGCACAGGCAACTCTATGGCCGTGTTCACACGGCTTATTCACGACGGATTTGTGAGCCGTATTGAGCGCACAAATCCGCCGTGAATAAGGGGCGGGACGGGGGCGGGGCCGGAGCGCGGCGGGGGCGCCGCTCCTGGCCCCATAGACAATGCATTGTTTACGGCGCGTCCGCGCCGTAAATAATGTGCATGTCACTTTCTCCCCCCGCGGCGGATTTGCCGAGCGGGGAGGAGCGACGGAATCCACTGTTCTCTATGAGAGCAGTGGATTACCGTAATGACTCCGACGGATTGGCGCCGTATTGAAGCGCAAATCCGGTGCGGAATACGGCGCCAATCCGTCGGCAAATAAGCCGTGTGAACGGGGCCTAATTTTTATCTGGTGAAATCCAGGGTGGCGGCCCCGGATATGTTCTAAAATATGATGGAAAAAGATTTATTTGATTTAAAACAATAAAAACAAAAAATAAAAAAATAGAATCAGTAATTTAACTAACAGATAGCACTAAGGAAATTAAAACAAAATAAAAATTTGGTAATTAAAAAAGCTGATAAGGGCCGTGCTTGTCTTAGATGCTGGTTTATACCACTCTATGACAATACTTAATGACTCTACAACGTATTGGAAACTTCAGGGAGACAGCACCACAATATACAGCTAAAACTTTTATTATAGAAACTAGACTAATATAATGTGATTTTTGAAAACACAATAACAAATTGCTTCCATAGAGATATCCATAGCCATCAATCATAACTAAGCAACTTATTTCAATGCCGAATAATATATTATGATGAAAACAGCATACTCACGTGATCGGGTTACATCACACGATGAAGAAGTATAAAGAAGACACATATACACAGACTTGATGTGTCCAATATAGAAAGTCTAGTATATTATCAAAGAATTATCTACCGGTCCCTATTACACCCTACCTAAAGTTGGGGACCCCGTCCCAAAAAGGCGACCCCACCTATCGGTGGGTGTCCCATGACTCAGACCATAATCCTGAAAAGGAAAAAATTAATTACTGCATCGTCTAGGGAGAAAACCCCGACGCGTTTCCCTGTTACTGATACGGTTCTTCAGGGGAAATTTCGCGCCAACTTCAGGGAGACCCTACCAAATTATTTCTAAGCAATTAGATCTAGAAGAAGGTATAATTCTGGGGGCCATTACGCAAAAACAAAAAAAAATATTTGCTAGGAGGAGAGCCCACTATACCCATATTTTATGGGGTACCGAAGGTACATGAAAATGAGTTTCTGCCCAAGCTGAGACCAATTACATCAGGAAATAATTCCTTGGGGGAACGATAATCATTTTCAGCCCATAGTGCAGAGAATGCCGGGATACATTAAATATACAAAATCAGTTTTACAAACATTTTCTGATTTTTCAAGGCAAAAGGATTATCACTGGGTCAGTTGTGACATAGTGAGTCCATATTCTTGTATCCCGCATGATATGGCCCACAGGGTTATTGCTTTTCATTTGCAAAAGATGAGCAACTATGATGAGTGACTCCAAATGTGTATTTTAACCAGTAAAGAGTTTTTGCTCAAGCACAATTACTTTAAATTTGATGACATTTACTTTTTGCAGTTGGTCAGGGCCCGTATGGGAGCCACTGCATCGCCATCGATAGCTAATCTGTTTATGGCATGGTGGGAGCACCACGCCATCTTCAGTGAAACTACCCCTTTTCTCCAGGATATTAGATGGTATGGACGCTACATCGATGACCACTTGTTGGTCTGGGGTTGTGATGTAGCGTTCAAATAACCATTCATGTAACATATCAATAATAATGCCAATAACTTACTCGTTACAGGGAGTTGGAACAATAAGGATATTCCTTTTTGGACATATACCTTCGGGGAGATGTGGAGAGTAAGAAAGTGATTACCTCCCTGTATCGCAAACCTAATTCAGGCAATACAATTTTATGGGTGAATAGATGTCATTCAATAAAAGCTATAGCAGCCAACTCCACAAGGGAATATATGAAAGCTAGATGTGCACCTTGGACACAGATTTCCAACAAGAACAAAATATAATTGGTAGCAGACTTAAAGAACGTGCCTACACTTACAATTTACTAAATAGTGCTAAAAGAAGGGTGAAAAACAGTATATAGCTACAACTATTAGAGAAAAAGAGTGAAAATAAAACTAAGGACTTAAAAAATATTTTCTATAAAAATCTGTCTATTTTGAGACACAATGCTATACTGGCTAGTATAATTGAGGAAGGAATTTTATGTGTTCCAAAACGAGGAAGGACAATAGGGAATGAAGTATCCCCAAGTGGTTTTAGACACTTAAAAAAAAGGCAGAATATTTGGTTTTCCCCCCAAAAAATTTTCCGATGCGGAGGAGCCAGGTGCAATGTTTGCCAATATACGAATAAAATATCAATTTTTCCCAATAAGGAGGACATTAAAAATCATCCCATCAAAACTTTTTGGAATTTTGACACAGATCATGCGATATATATAATATCATGTAAACAATGTAACAAATATTATGTGGGCAGCACAATTAGAAAAGTAAAGAGCAGGACTGCCGAACATATTACAGGCATTAAAAATACAAAATCTAATTTATCAGGAGCGGTAAAACACTTTGTGGAGGAGCATCAGGGTTTCTTAGACACATTTGCCTTTTACACCATAGAAAGGGATAAGAGACCCAAATGGGGAGGAGATTGGGTAAAGGCTATAAGAAAACGGGAAGCCTTTTGGATTCTTAACCTTAATACCAGGGTACCTATAGGAATGAATTACCGCACTGATCTTACATATATATAGTAAGTTATTGTCCTAAAATTATGTTGGGATTTTGTCTTTTATAATATGTAGGAGACAAGCATCAGCCAATAGAATTCACCTGGTTGTTAGTATTGGGAAAAGACGTATTGAATGTGCTGACCAATGATAAGGGTCTTTATTGTTTTAATTGTCATGTGGAGGAAAGGAAAAGTTTGGCTGTGATCATGAACCTTGGAGTGGTTCGAAACGTGCAGACGTATTTCTTAATTATCTACACCATTTAGCTGTTTGCTTACGACTTTTTTCTAAATAAAATACCTGCTTTCATTCATACACGCGGGATGGTTTCTCTATATCGGATGTACTACAAACATCGCAAGCCGACGATTCATCCAGGCGTGAGGCAAGTGAATGGCAGAAGGAGAATCCTATACATGGAAGATTTAACACTTGAACGACAAGAAAGGGGTGAGCTGATCTACTTTTTTTCAATAGTAGTCTAAAAGAGACTATAGGCGCCATTTTTTTGTGTGCATTAGTAGCGTAGAATGCGCCTGAAGCTATGAAGCTGTTCTACTGCGGGTCATAGATATAGCACTTTCTAGCTACAAAGCGACAATTCTGGCTCAGGTAAACCACTTTATCTGCAAAAAAAAAAAACATATTTATCTGCAGATATACCCTAAAAAAAGAAGTTTTCGCAGGGATAAAATTAGGTAAGTCCTATAAAGTTCTACACTGCATTCTACCCTCACACCTGTCTGCTGCCACCAACCTCTTCCTCACTGTTAATGCCTTCTGTACCAAACAAACCCTGCCAAACTACAGTCTATCCTACTCCCACCTGCTCACCCTCTCACTGCTCCTTCTGGCTTCCGGGGACATATCCCCCAACCCAGGGCCCCCCCAGCACATTCCCACCATAGTCTCTGCCTCCTCGAACAGATTCACCACTACAAATTCCGCTAATCCCTGTAACCTGATAGTCATCCCTCTGACCCGTGCTCCCCCTATCCCTCTCCTTGGAGCTCTCTGGAATGCACGGTCTGTATGTAATAAACTCTCATACATACATGACTTGTTCATCTCACGCAACTTACTCTTCCTTGGTCTGACTGAAACCTGGCTGACCCCCTCTGACACTGTCTCCCCTGCCACACTCTCTTTTAGCGGCCTCCAACTTACCCACACTCCTCGCCCTGGTAACAAGCATGGTGGAGGTGTCGGCCTCCTCCTGTCTGACACCTGCTCCTTTGTCCCCGCTCCACCTCTGCCTTCCCTCACACTCTTCTCCTTTGAGGTGCACTCTGTCCGCATCTACGCCCCCTCCGACCTCCAAGTGGCTGTTGTCTACCGACCGCCAGGCCCTGCCACTGCCTTTCTTGACCACTTTGCTTCCTGGCTTCTCCACTTTCTTTCCACCGACATCCCCACTATCATCATGGGAGACTTCAACATCCCAATCGACACCCCCCACTCTGCTTCCAACAAACTCCTTTCACTCTGCTCCTCCTTTGACCTCTCCCAGTGGACCTCAGGAGCCACTCACAAAGATGGACACACACTGGACCTCATCTTCACCCGCCTCTGCCCCCTATCTGACTTCTCAAACTCCCCCCACCCCATATCTGACCACAACCTGCTTACCTTCTCTACCATCTCCACCCCACCTGCTCCTCCTGTCTCATATCCAATACGACCCCGCAGGAACCTACAAAGCCTCAACCGTCTCACTCTCTCTGACTCTCTTGCACCTCTTTCTACTATCTCCTCATTTAATGACCCAGACACAGCCACCACTTTCTACAACCACACAATCATCACCACCCTTGACTCAGTCGCTCCTCTCACACACAACAGTACCCGCAAAATCAAGAGACAGCCCTGGCACATGGACTCCACCAAACAGCTGAGACGTGCTTCCAGAGCTGCCGAACGCCACTGGAAGAAAACTCACTCCATTGATGACTTTGCCTAATACAAAAAATCTCTGCATACATTTAAAAAGGCACTCACCTCAGCCAAACAGGACTATTTCACCACTCTCTATCCCCCCTGTCCAACAACCCCAGCCCAATTATTAAAAACCTTTCCAATCTCTTCTCCGTCCACCAGCACCTCCCCCCCATCCCTCCTTTCAGCAGACAACTTTGCCTTAATTTCCTTCAGAAAATAAACCAAACATCAGAGAAAGTGTTCAGCCCGCAGTCCCCACCCCCTCCTCTACCCTTGCAAACTGCTTTTCCCCCCTTAACTTGCTTCCCACGTCACTCATACAACCTTTCCTCTTTGCTGTCCAAATCCAACCTCACTACCTGTAGTCTTGATCCACTGCCATCCCACCAAAATCCCAGACCTCTTTGCTTCTATCATCCCAGCCCTCACCCATCTCTTCAACCTATCACTAACCCTTTCTGGCATCTTCCCTTCTGCTTTTAAACAAGCTACTATCACTCCCATCCTTAAATAAAACCCATTGACCACTCCTCTATGTCCAACTATCGCCCCATCTCACTGCTCCCTTTTGCTTCCAAACTCCTCGAGCAGCACGTCTATCTTCAGCTGTCCTCCCACCTCTCCTCCAACTCACCTCTGATACTCCAGTTGTGAATAGGATTTGTTTAAACCTAATTCACTTACTTTGTTGAATTTTGGTGCAAATTCTGAAAATAAAATTCTGTAACAAGCTCATTGTGAATAACCATAGTCTTACTGAGAAATATTAACCTGTCCTTTACACATCATTTTTATTGGTAGATAGTGAAAAGTAAAGACGCTGTACATCAATCAGCCATAAAATTGCCAAATATTGTGTATTACAGTGCTACGCCGCCTCATACACAGCAGCTGTGATGTCCTGTGGGAAAAAAATGGCAACGATGCAAGAGTGTTTTCAGTCTTATAACCTGCCATAAGTATTACAATTGTGTAAGGGTCCGTCCACACGGCACCGGTTTTCAGATTTCAGATCCTCATAGACCTTAATAGAAAATCCAAGCTGTAGTCTACACAGCTCGGATTTTCTGACGACAAATCCGACTGTCTGAACAACTGAGAACATGTTCATTCTTCTGACCAGTTTTTGGGCACAACGTGAACTGTTCAATACAAAGGGGGGCGGCTGAATCCACAAACCACAGCCAGAAACCATCCCCCTTTGCGTTAAAAAAATGGACGGACCCTAAGATGGTCCATTTCTTGTCATGACCTGCCAGAGGTCCATTTCTCCTTTATTTCTCATGGATATGTTTTTAACTCTTTATACACCTCTTAGGACTGTACACCAAACTGCAAACAATAAATGAACCCTATCAGGTAAACTACAACAAATCACTACACGGAACAAATACTTGACTAAAATATAACTTTTAATAAATATATTCGATGAAAGGAGTAGCAAAATGTCCCTATTTCAAATGCAAGTGGTACACTGCCCCAGATAACAAAAGTCAATACAAATCACCTATGTACAGGTATAAACAAATGGTGGGTCTCTCACCCTACTGGGTGGTAGCATGACCTGAGGACCACAGTCCCTTGGATTAAAGTCACAGGAATCCAATGAGTTTGTAACAGAGTTGTGCCTAAGGCTTGCACAACCCTCCACAGCTATGAGTACATCCTATATCAGATGTCTCACATGCTCTCCATTTTTTGCATACTTTCTACACCCAGATCTATCTCCCATTTTTCCCATATCTTTAGGATCTCAATACTATGCAAATTTCTATCATGGCCAACATTACATTTTTTTACAGAAGCTTTCTTGGGATTAAAGTAGAAGAGCTGGCCTTCACTCCCCACACACTTGAGTGAGCATTGAGGTCCCATGATCCTGTTGACAGTCCACCGCTTGTTTTTGGACACACTTTGGTAAGGTTCTACTTAATATTTATTAGGTATTGAAATTCAACTCACAATCCTTTTGTTTTCTGTAGCAATAAAGTACAGCTGGAGATATCTGGCAATGGTTTTCTCTACCTTCCCTGTTGAAATCACATGCCTGCTTGGCTAAGCAGAGTGTACATCTATATACAGGGTTCGAGAGGAAAAGCTGTCAACTAAACAAGCATTTGTCCAAGAGTTATTTAAGACATGTGGAGTTTAATACAAGCAAAGCTGTCAATGGGGGGTGTTGCACCCTCTGACCCTGACTTTACTAAGGGACTCATTTATCTAACTGGTCTATGAGCCCTCTAAAATGGAGCTTCCAAGAAGGTACACCTATCAACTAGTACATCCATAGCAAGGTCAGGGGTGTCAACCAGACAAAATTGGTAGTACCTCTGTCACATCCTGCTGATATGGTGCAAGGTAGTAACTAGAAATTAACAGGATTAGGGTGGAGGGGTAGATGCTTACACTGTATGGGACCCTGTAATAACTTATGGAACTTTTGTTTTTGGAACATGGAATGTCCATTAAACATTTTGGCCAATAATAGGCACCATATCATCCACTTAGCACTCCCAATTTTTAGTAACTTAACCCTGGTCGTCTTAACTCAAGACAGTACAGACTACGACCACTGTGTTTCAATTGGCCTTTTTGGAACTTTGTAGTGACCGCCTTGTAGAGAAGTCTACTCTATCAATTACATGAGCATTCTCGTGTCCTCAATAATTATACGTATTCATAGCCTACATTCTGCCTATGCCCCATGTGACTGGGATGTGAATATGAAGCCTTTACTTTAATAGCAGATCGTGCACCCCCTTGTTACAAAATGTGTTTTCTGCACTCTGTTTTTGTGATCGCTGGAGGTCCCAGTCATAGGTCATCCTTTCGAAGGAGATTTGTAACATCTTCTGACTTGTCTGGTTTTGCAAATAGTTTGCAAGCCTTGAAATAATAGCATCTTCTCTTATACCCCTGTGTTGTGCTGTTCCTATGTTATTTTACTGAATCCGTCAGCTGGGCTTTATCACTGCAGTTTTGAAAGGGGTGTGTCCCTGCACACAGACATTTTTAGCACTGATTAGAGTAGACACTGTTAGACTTTGCCAGGACACACCCCCAATTGGTAACACCCATTTGACAGATTGGTAATACATCTCTAGAAGGAATAACAGGGGACCCACATAACTACATGTGAGAAAGATGTTCTAGAATTGTTATTTCATGTAAAATAATCATGTAACAGCCACAGCTCCTCTTTAAGTCTGACGATAAGAGAAGGTAACTCTGTACCAAGATACAGGCTGTGACCAAGGATAAGTAAACCAAGGTTTTTATTGTTACTTATTAAGTATGTAGATAATATCTATACGTCATCTATGTGATAATGTTCAAAGGAGAACACAGCTGCACTAATCAGACTGTCCAGTATCTGATCTAACATTATGTCTAAGGTTAACAGGACTCATAGGGAAACACTATTGTGATTACACATGCACGGAATCCCCCAGGAAACCAGATGAACCGGTTCGTATATACGAAATACTTGCACTGACCTTTTGCTGTTTAGAGTTATTTGCAGACGTACCAGAAGGAAGAACACGTTTCATTTTACACCAGTCAGCCATAACATTAAAAAGATAAAAGTGAATAACATTGGTTCTCTCATGATTTTCTAGAGATACAAGTGGGAAAAAAAGTATTTAGTCAGCCACCAGTTGTGCAAGTTCTCCCATTAAAAAGATGAGAGAGGCCTGTAATTGACATCATAGGTAGACCTCAACTATGAGAGACAAAATGAGGAAACAAATCCAGAAAATCACATCGTCTGACCTGGAAAGAATTTATTTGTAGGTATTTGGTCACCTACAAACAAGCAAGATTTCTGGCTCTCACAGACCTGTAACTTCTTCTTTAAGAGGCTCCTCTGTCCTCCACTCATTACCTGTAGTAATAGCACCTGTTTGAATTTGTTAGTATAAAAGACACCTGTCCACAACCTCAGTCACACTCCAAACTCCACTATGGTGAAGACCAAAGAGCTGTCGAAGGGCACAGAAACAAAATTGTAGCCCTGGACCAGGCTAGGAAGACTGAATCTGCAATAGGCAAGCAGCTTGGTGTGAAGAAATCAATTGTGGGAGCAATAATTAGAGAATGGAAGACATACAAGACCACTGATAATCTCCCTCGATCTGGGGCTCCTCGCAAGATCTCACCCCGTGGAGTCAAAATGATCACAAGAACAGTGAGCAAAAATCTCAGAACCACACGGGGGGACCTAGTGAGTGACCTGCAGAGAGCTGGGACCGACATAACAAAGGCTACCATCAGTAACACACTACGCCGCCAGGAACTGAGATCCTGCAGTGCCAGACGTGTCCCCCTGCTTAAGCCAGTACATGTCTGGGCCCGTCTGAAGTTAGCTAGAAAGCATTTGGATGATCCAGAAGAGTATTGGGAGAATGTCATGTGGTCAGATGAAACCAAAGTAGAACTGTTTGGTAGAAACACAACTCATCGTGTGTGGAGGAGAGAGAATGCTGAGTTGCATCCATAGAACACCATACCTACTGTGAGGCATGGGGGTGGCAACATCATGCTTTGGGGCTGTTTCTCTGCAAAGGGACTAGGGCGACTGATGAAAGAATGAATGGGGCAATGTATTGTGAGATTTTGAGTGCAAACCTCCATCAGCAAAGGCATTGAAGATGAAACGTGGCTGGGTCTTCCAGCATGACAATGATCCCAAGCATACCGCCAGGACAATGAAGGAGTGGCTTCATAAGAAGCATTTCAAGGTCCTGGAGTGGCCTGGCCAGTCTCCAGATCTCAACCCCATAGAAAACCTTTGGAGGGATTTGAAAGTCCGTGTTGCCCAGCGACAGCCCCCAAAAGATCACTAGAGGAGATCTGCATGGAGGAATGGGCCAAAATACCAGCAACAGTGTGTGCCAACCTTGTGAAGACTTACAGAAAACGTTTGCCCTCTGTCATTGCCAACAAAGGATATATAACAAAGTATTGAGATGAACTTTTGTTATTGACCAAATACTTATTTTCCACCATAATTTGCAAATAAATTCTTTACAAATCAGACAATGTGATTTTCGGGATTTGTTTTCTCTTTTTGTCTCTCATATTTTAGGTCTATCTTTAATGTCACCCTTTCATGGCAATAGTATTCATTAGCATATTCCAACACACCAAAAAAGTGGTCAGGAATGGTTTGACGAACATGACAAAGAGTCCAAGGTGTTGACTTGCTCTTAAATTTACCAAATCTCAAACTACATGAACATCTGTATGAGGAGATGGAAAAATAAGTTCCAGCCATGTGTTCCCCACTTCACAACTTAGGCCCCATTCAGGTATTCCGACAAATGCACAATGTGGTCATAGGGCTCTATAGACCAAAGTTGTAGTAGTTTCTTTTGGACTACGTTTGGTCTATTTCATGTTGGTGTGCACCAGTCATAAAAGTGTATTAGACTATTGAAAATTACACTGTGTGAATGTACCTGAAAGGTGTCCTGTGTGATACATAGCAGAAATCTGAGGCATTTGCTTGATGTCTTCTGTGTATTTCACTTTTTATGTGGATTTCGCATCGTCTTAGGATGCAGAAAAGCCTATTTAATGAGGCTAATCTGTGTCCTACCTTCTGACAATGTTTTCCATGTTTAAGGTATGTTCACACAGTATCTTGCGGCAAATACCTGTGCGCGCCGCAAGACACCATGTGTGTAGAAAAAGGCTCTAATCAGCGTCTTCTTTTAAAGCACAGGGGGGCCCCGGCCAGCCCCATTCACTTTCATAATTCCTGCCGCGTATATGCTGGAAAGAAGTGGCATGTCACTTCTTTCTGCCAGTGTTCAATACGGCGCAGGGATGACGGCAGGTAATCATAGCTCTCTATGAGCGCAATTACGCCCTGAAATACGTCCTTAAAGACGCCGTATAAACATAGCCTAACATGCACAAAAAAGATCAAAATAACTGACAAGTGCTCTATGACGTGTACTTCCATCAAGAACAATGGGGTGTGAGGTTTTTAGACATATTCCATTGCAGATTACCCACATCACTCAATGAGTCACAGTTCTTTCGGTGACACTAGGGACCCATGTAATATTAGATCTCAATATTATGGCAGATCAGTGTTTTAGTGTATATAGGATTTTTAATTTCTTACTGAAATTTAAAGATTAGATTTCAATTAGATCCCATAGTGACTTCAGGTTCATTTGGTGGAATCTGAAACATAGGAAAATGTGAGATTCCTTGGCACTGGTTATAGTCATGCAGCCATCTGAGGAACTATGGTTTAAGGTGATTTATTGTATAGAGCAGAGCAAAGCATGCAATCCAATCAGTGGCTGCAGTGGTGACGTTCTGTTCAGCCAGAGTCTCAAGTAAACAGAAGACGCTGAGTACAAGTTTTTTAATTCTATCAAAGCAGTAGTTGCAACGGTCTCAATTTTTTTTCTGAGACATTGTATCTTGAAATCACATTAACCATACAGTTGTCCCTAGACACAGTCTGATCTGTGTGCTCATGTATTGATTGGAGAGATCAGCCAATAATCATTGCTACTTATGTAAAACATCTTTATAAAATGTGCGGATGTGGCAGTAGATTGGCAGCCTCGTAGCAACTCTCTACAGTACAGTGCAGTACTACATGTCTTTACATGTGTCTGGAGGAGCTGCTCCTTTGGGCATCAGGTGAGTGGGGCCCATTTTCTTTTCTTCTGGTACATTGTGTACAAAGTACATGACCCAAATAAGCTCCTGACCTCAAATATAAAAAAATTTCCTAGCTTTACCCGTCGCAGCAGCTCTTATTGTATGAGTTTACACACGGCTTATTGCCCCGCACTTAGCACGTGTGTTTTGAACCGACGCACTAATCGAGTGCGTAATTCACCAACGCTCCGGGCGGGTGGCAGTGCTCCCTCATTGATTGCAGTGTCGAGAGCGGCGTGGTATTCTCTGCTTAACAATTGATATTTCAATTCTCTCTCAACCCCCGTGCCGTACAAAACTAATGGTATATGAATGAATGTGCGGGGGGAGACACGTAATCCATAGCTCTCTATGAATTACCATAATTGCGGCGCGCATTTCGCCACGTATTATGGGCAATACACGGCGAAATACGCACACAATTACGCACGAAAATAAGCTGTGTGAACATACCCTTACTGATGTTAAAGTGGAGAAAAGAAGTATTTGATACACTGACGATTTTGCAAGTTTTCCCACCTACAAAGGATGGAGCTCTGTAATTTTTTATCATAGGTACACTTCATCTGTGAGAGTCAGAATACTAAAAAAATCCATGAAAAATGCACATTCTATTTTCATTTTTAAAAAAGTAATTAATAATCGTCATTGTTGCTCTGCCACTCCAGGACCCTGAAATGCTCCTTACAGAGCCACTCCTTAGTTGCCCTGGATGGGTATTTTCTAGTCATAGTCCTTTTAGAAACCCCAGCCATGACCTGATACCCCTCAATGCTCCTAATCTAAATCGAAAAAAGGTTGGCCCAAATCATGCAATACATGGCTCCATCCATCCTCCCGTCACTATGGTACACTCGTCCTGTACCTTTTGCAGAAAAGCATCCCGCCAAAGTATGCCTGTACCCCACCCACCCATGCATCACAATTTAAGAAGCAGAAAATAATAAATTTTCTTGGTTTGAACTCATCCTTTTTCTTCCTCTCAATAGTGTGTGGTGTGGGTTGGGGAGGGGTGGATAAGTGGAGTTTGATTACCAAAAAGTTCTAATGTTTGGTCTTATTTGATCCCACGTAGACCTTTTTCCCATGCCCTCCTCTGGATCATCCAGATGGGTCACGTTGGCTATGCGGGTAAAATGGCCTGAACATGCGCTTGCGTGAGCTGGGGGACCTTGCATGCCCTGGCAGGGATTTTAAATCATTATGGCCCGTAGAGTGTTATACTAATGTGAGAAATCTTTGAAATGTGAATCCTCTATGTCCTAGCTCTATTCAGGTGTATTAATATTTGTACGCTAGTAGATTCTGCCATGTGGTAATTTTGGAGTCGGAATCCTGACCTTTCTTCAGAATAATGCCTTACCCCGGCATGAAGGCGAGATCATTGCCTGGAGCCACAGGCCGAGTAAGATTGACATCATCTTGTGTTTCTTCCATTATCTAATAATTTGTGCCATCAGTTTTGCCATTTATCCACAACACAACACCAAGCTGCTTGCCTATTGACACATGTTAACCATCCCAAACCTTTTGTGAGCAGGTCTACAATATGGTCCTTGGGTTGTCGCCTTAACGACGTCTTGGCCATAGGAGTCTGGAAGAGGGTGTATTGAGTGTGATTGATTGAGTGTTTGAGCAGGTGTCTTTGATAGAGGTAACAATTTCAAACGCGTGCAATTAATACCAGTAAGGAGTGCATAGTAGGAAGGCTTCTTAAATAAATACTAACAGGTCTGTGAGAGCCAGAATTCTTGCTGGGTGATCGAATACTTATTTCATGCAACAAAATATAAAATTATTAAAAAATCATACAATGTGATTTTCTGGATTTTTTTTTACATTCTGTCTGTAACAGATGAAGTGTACCTCCGATAAAAATTACAGACCTCTCCATCCTTTATAGGTCGGAAAACATGCAAAATCTCCGGTGTATGAAATAGTTATTTTCCCCATTGTACATGTAAGGACTTGCTTTATCTGTATTGTCTGCTGAATTTTTTTTAACCTTCATTTTGTATTATGTTGTTGTGACAACTGTTGGGACCTCAGTTATAAATTAGCAGGAGTTATTGACTATCAACAATGCAATGGGGTCGTCCTGGAATCAATCAGTATCGTATGCTGAGCATCCTCAGTAAACTAATATTATTCTATTAAAATGACCCAGACTACTAAAGGGTTTTTCTCATATATCCTATTGTGCATACAGTACAGTCATAGATGGATACCTCCCCTGGTTAGGTGAATACCCACCTTTAGTCCGGGTTAAGGTTGTGATATAGCCACTACATAAAGTGGCTCTTGTACTTGTGGAGCAGTCGCCCTCTAAGTAAAGATATAAAATGCTCAATTTATTAGAACTTTTGGCAGCATGTTAAGGCCTCGTTCACTACGAACTTATTTGTCCGCATGGATTGGGGCGCTGCAGTACGTGGAGCCAATCCGTCGGAAGTAGATTTACGAGTAATCCAACTGCTCTCATAGAGACTATGGATTCCGACTGCTCCTACCCCGCTCGGTCGAATCCGCCGGCGGGGGTGTGGGGAATAGTGACATGCACCATTAATTTACGACGCTTACGCGCGTATATAATGACAGTGCTATGGGGCCGGGGCGCGCCCCCGGGGCCAGCGCATCCCGGCGCCCGCGCCTTATTCACCGCCGATTTGCGTAGTCGCATCCATCTCACACAATCCCCGTGAATAAGCTAGTGTTAACACGGCCCTTAACCACTAACTATCTGAATCAACCGAGCTGTCTTGAATCTGAAAAAAGGAGATTTTATCACAAAAACAAAAATACCTTTAAGGTAACTCACCCGCTGTTAGATAGTGGTCCATTTTATCCCTATGGAACCGTTTCTTTGCATACAGTATATTTATGTATAAGTAGGCTATGTGTTCACACGGGTTTAAAACTGGGGCGAATTTCGCACCATACTGCCACTCCAAACATACGAGCGACAATGCGCCCCAGTCCATTACTGTAACATGCCGAGGTAAGGCTTTTTATCAGCAACATTTTTTGTGCTGAAAAACTCGGCTTATAAAATACTTCGATCATGATACGGTATAGCCAATGTTTTTTGAAATTCCAATGATTGGTGGCCCAATTTAACCCCCCCACATGATTTGTAAATACAAGTAACGTGGAAATGTGGGAGCACAACCTCCAGCCAATATGATGTGAGGGGAAAACATCCACTAACGAAGGTTGTGTGTGACAGGTGGACCAACATCTCACCGTGCCAAATGAACCAGGTCTACCGACACGTGTGACTAACAACACGAACCAGTTCTAATGAACCCTACTGTGTCTATGGGATTTCGAAGCAAAAGGATGCTTCCCCTGGCACCTTCTGGCAACTAAGATCTTAACCTGCAGAAAAGGCTCCAACATTTTTTACAAGAAGTCTCAGGAAATAGAGCGTCTGCTGGATTTCTAACAGGCAAAATGGTTTCCTTTCTCTTGGTGAATCACATTTGTCTGTGCTTCCATCGAGGGCGGTGGTTTGTAACGTTAGCGGGTCAGGGGAGAAAGACATCCAGAGAACAAGACATCACTTACAGGTGGGGAACATTGTCTTGGTGATGAACACAAAGGGGTGTCCGCCACGATATGAGCCTGTGGAAACGTTTTTTATTTCTTGTGGCATTTTTCAGAAGCCATGCATTCATGTATGAAGGCACTTTTTAAAAAAAATTTAAAACCGATATGGGTAATGAATCCATCCTTGGTAGATGCGCATACACCCATAACATCTTGATTGTCTTCTCTTTGGGCAGATGGGAATCTCTTCAGCAAGACAATGCAATGTGTCACACAACCAGAAAAGTCTGACATTGGTTGGAAGAGCATGACCAAGACTTCCAAGGCCTTTTAATTTCCCCCAACTTGGAACCCAATAATCATGCTTATGGTGACTCTGTGCGGATCTTCCCCCCACAACTACTCTTCAGTGCAGACTGTGGTGATGCAGTTTAAGCATTGATACCTGTGAACAAACTACCAGGACCTTATTATCACTAACACCAGCCATCTAAGCTTACTGGCTGTTGCTGCACTAAGAAAGGCGTTCCTCTGATGTTAGCTGCTGGTCATAATAATGTGACTCCACGGTTTGGGTTGCATTGCAAGCAGCACTTATCAGGATGATGTGCAAGCCAGTCCTCAGTATGACGCCGAGTCAGTGTTGTTCCTCGAAATTCACTTATTAGAGGTAGACTGCTTGAAGTTAATTTGAAGACTGACTCAGATCAGGGTGAATTACCCACCCCCTTGCGCACAACACGTGCACTTTTTAGGTCTATTAATTTTGAAATCAGTAATTAGCATTTTAGTGTTATTTTACCTTAAACCTCTTGCTCCAAATTGTGGGACTCACATTTCACCTCTACTTCCCAGCATAAACAGTGACCTGTTGAGAGGGTTTAGGAATACCAGAGCGAGTTCCTCTTATCCTTATTTCTGTGAATCAGCAAACTGGATGAACTGAAATGAACCCAGAACTTCAGTGCTCTAATACCATTTTCTGAGATCCGTATTCAGTAGTGTGCATTCACATGGGTCAGATCTACACCAGGGCAGTCTCACCACAGGAGCACCAGGGCAGTCTCACCACTAGGAAGCACACCAAGGGCAGTGTCACACCACAGGAGTCACCAGGCGCCGTCCTCATCACAGGAGCACCAGGGCAGTCTCATTCACAGTAGGAGCAACCGAGGGCCGTCTCTAATCACAGGAGCAACCAGGGCAGTCTCAACCACCACAGGGATGCACCAGTGCAGTCTCACCCAGGAGCATCCAGGGCATCTAACCACACGAGCAACCATGTGGCAGTCTCACCACAAGGAAGCACCAGTGGTAGTCTCACACCAAGGATGCACCAGGGCAGTCTCATCACAGGAGCACCAGGGCAGTCTCACCACAGGAGCACCAGGGCAGTACTCACACAGGAGCAGCACAGGTCAAGTTCTCAGACACAGGTCACAGAGTGCATCGTCACCACACGAGCAACCAGGGCAGTACTCACCACACGAGCACCGCAGGGCAGTCTCACCACACATGCCACCATGGCAGTCCCCACACGAGCACCAGGCAGTCCTCACTCACCAAAACTGAGCACCATGGGCATCTCGACCACACGGGCGAGCACCAGGACAACTCACACAACACAAAGAGACGATCACCAGGGAATCCTCATGCACAGGAGCATCAGGGGCAAGTTCTTCACCACAACAGAGGCACCAATTGGCATTCCTCACCACACGATCACACGTCCAGGGCCCAGTCTCACCACACACTAGCAACCAGGGCAGACTCACCACAACGAGCACATGGGCAGTCCCACCCCTCACCACACGAGTATCAGGGCAGACTCACTACACGAGTCACCCAGGGCAGTCCCATCCACACTAGAACCAGGGCAGACTCACCACAGGAGCATCAGGGCAGTCTCACCACACGAGCACCAGGGCAGTCTCACCACACGAGCACCAGGGCAGTCTCACCACAGGAGCACCAGGGCAGTCTCACCACAGGAGCACCAGGGCAGTCGTCCCACAGGAGCACCAGGGCAGTCTCATCACAGGAGCACCAGGGCAGTCTCACCACACGAGCACCAGGGCAGTCTCATCACAGGAGCACCAGGGCAGTCTCATCACAGGAGCACCAGGGCAGTCTCACCACACGAGCACCAGGGCAGTCTCACCACACGAGCACCAGGGCAGTCTCACCATAGGAGCACAGAGGGCAGTCTTCACACCACACGAGCACCAGGGCAGTCTCACCACACGAGCACCAGGGCAGTCTCACCACACGAGCACCAGGGCAGTCTCACCACACGAGCACCAGGGCAGTCTCACTACACGAGCACCAGGGCAGTCTCATCACACGAGCACCAGGGCAGTCTCATCACAGGAGCACCAGGGCAGTCTCACCACAGGAGCACCAGGGCAGTCTCACTACATGAACACCAGGGCAGTCTCCCCACAGGAGCACCAGGGCAGTTTCACTACAGGAGCACCAGGGCAGTCTCACCACAGGAGCACCAGGGCAGTCTCCCCACAGGAGCACCAGGGTAGTCTTCTCACAGGAGCACCAGGGTAGTCTTCCCACAGGAGCACCAGGGCAGTCTTACCATAGGAGCACCAGGGCAGTCTTACCATAGGAGCACCAGGGCAGTCTTACTATAGGAGCACCAGGGCAGTCTTACCATAGGAGCACCAGGGTAGTCTGACCACAGGCACCAGGGTAGTCTGACCACAGGAGCACCAGGGTAGTCTTACCATAGGAGCACCAGGGTAGTCTTACCATAGGAGCACCAGGGTAGTCTTACCATAGGAGCACAAGGGTAGTCTTACCATAGGAGCACCAGGGTAGTCTTACCATAGGAGCACCAGGGTAGTTGTATGCTAAGTATTCTGCTGATCCACGTCCGCATTTATTTACCCCCTCTCGACCCCTATAGCCCCACCATAAGGATGTGATACCATACAGGGTCCATAGACCTATATTTGTCCATGCATGATTTCCAGGTATCTACACCAAACTCCACTGAACATACTGGCAAGCACCAGAGGATTTGGCCAGGGTCTGGGTCCCGGCAGACTCTACCTTTGCCTTTCCCACCGACATCCTTGATGGAATTGCTACAGCCCAGCCAGTCTTTTACAGGTACAGATCTATCTATGCTTCCTACACTAGACAGTATGGAGACATCAGGACCTAATGACATCAGGTTTGTGCAGCTTAGGCCTGGTTCCCGACTGTGTTGGAGAAATCGCTTGGAACCTCCATATCAGAAGCAGGACTGGATCCATTTAACGACAGCGCCCGATGCACCACAGTGACTACAATGGAGTCAGTTGGATTCTGGAGCATCTCCTATATCTATGTTGTGCTGCTCCTCCTAAAAATAAGTTACCGAATCTGTCAGATGGGTGTATCCCTGCCCACAGTGACTGCCAGCACTCTGTAGGGACACATCCCCAATTGGTAACGGCCAGTTGACAAGTTCAGTAAACAATTTCCAGGAAGAAAAACAGTGGAATAGCACAAGATGGAGACCTATGGAAATATGCTCCACAGGGAACGCAAGAATTTACTACAATAGACATATTAGGATGTAACAGGACCTCTTTCAGGAAAGCCAGGTAAGCCTGATGAATTTGGCAAGACGAGCTGTCTAATATGCATAGGGGACTCTTGACTGCGATACATGATGTTGGAGGTGATAAGGTTTGGGCATGTTGAAGTTCATTGGGGAGGAATAGCTGCTGGAGGTGTATGGGGGGAATGGGGAGGAATAGCTGCTGGGGGTGTATGGGGGGAATGGGGAGGAGGAATAGCTCGTATGGAGGATAAGGGGGATTATGTGGGAGGAATAGCTGCTGGAGGTGTATGGGGAGGAATAGCTGCTGGAGGTGTATGGGGAGGAATAGCTGCTGGAGGTGTATGGGGGGAATAGCTGCTGGAGGTGTATGGGGGGAATGGGGAGGAATAGCTGCTGGAGGTGTATGGGGAGGAATAGCTGCTGGAGGTGTATGGGAGGAATAGCTGCTGGAGGTGTATGGGGAGGAATAGCTGCTGGGGGTGTATGGGGAGGAATAGCTGCTGGGGGTGTATGGGGAGGAATAGCTGCTGGGGGTGTATGGGGAGGAATAGCTGCTGGGGGTGTATGGGGAGGAATAGCTGCTGGGGGTGTATGGGGGGAATAGCTGCTGGAGGTGTATGGGGGGAATGGGGAGGAATAGCTGCTGGAGGTGTATGGGGGGAATGGGGAGGAATAGCTGCTGGAGGTGTATGGGGGGAATGGGGAGGAATAGCTGCTGGAGGTGTATGGGGGGAATAGCTGCTGGAGGTGTATGGGGGGAATAGCTGCTGGAGGTGTATGGGGGGAATAGCTGCTGGAGGTGTATGGGGGGAATGGGGAGGAATAGCTGCTGGAGGTGTATGGGGGATTGGGGAATAGCTGCTGGGGGTGTATGGGGAGGAATAGCTGCTGGGGGTGTATGGGGGAATGGGGGGGAATAGCTGCTGGGGGTGTATGGGGGAATGGGGAGGAATAGCTGCTGGGGGTGTATGGGGAATGGGGAGGAATAGCTGCTGGAGGTGAATGGGGAGGGATAGCTGCTGGAGGTGTATGGGGGATTGGGGAATAGCTGCTGGAGGTGTATGGGGGGAATGGGGAGGAATAGTTGTTGGAGGTATATGGGAGAATGGAGAGGAATAGCTGCTGGAGGTGTATGGGGGATTGGGGAATAGCTGCTGGAGGTGTATGGGAGAATGGGGGGAATGGGGAGGAATAGCTGCTGGAGGTGTATGGGGGATTGGGGAATAGCTGCTGGGGGTGTATGGGGGGAATGGGGAGGAATAGCTGCTGGAGGTGTATGGGGGGAATGGGGAGGAATAGCTGCTGGAGGTGTATGGGGGGAATGGGGAGGAATAGCTGCTGGAGGTGTATGGGGGGAATGGGGAGGAATAGCTGCTGGAGGTGTATGGGGGGAATGGAGAGGAATAGCTGCTGGAGGTGTATGGGGGGAATAGCTGCTGGAGGTGTATGGGGGGAATAGCTGCTGGAGGTGTATGGGGGATTGGGGAATAGCTGCTGGGGGTGTATGGGGGATTGGGGAATAGCTGCTGGAGGTGTATGGGGGATTGGGGAATAGCTGCTGGAGGTGTATGGGGGATTGGGGAATAGCTGCTGGAGGTGTATGGGGGGAATAGCTGCTGGGGGTGTATGGGGGATTGGGGAATAGCTGCTGACCCTCCTCCCCTCAGTGAAGGTGTGTGATCCCTTGCACTGCGCTCATCTTCCCATCAGTCATCCTCACACTTGTGGTGGTTTTTCAGACGCTGTTCACACGCTGCAGTCAGTGCAGGCCGCGTTTTGTGCACAGTTTTCCAGCAGAAGAAGCCGGCTTTGATTCGATAGGACTTCGTCATACGTGCTGCTGGACAGCGATTACTTATGATTCCCGGCAATGACATCGGTGAGATATCTGCGCCCATTCCGCTGGTGCGCACAATGAGGCGCGGAGTCCCCCTGCAGTGGGGCGGTTTGCACAGCGGAGGAGGGTCGCTCACAGCCCGGGAGGGGGCTGCAGCGCCGCTGCTCAGTGCGAAGGAGGGTGCTCCTGTCTGGCGCCTGTTGCACGGCCCCTTTAGTGCACGCCCTGCGCACTCCCCGCATTCCAGCATGGCGCTGCAGCCCGGCAGTGGAGGAGGGTGCGCATTTGAGATGTGCAGCGGCCCAGGGGGAATCTACTGCGGAGCAGGCAGGAAAACGTACACGCCGGGCGGATCCGTCGCTCCCGGCCCGCCTCGCAGGTAAGCGCTGCAGCTCCCGGGCATCCCCCGGCTCCAGGAGGCAGAGGGGGCAGGAGCAGCCGCTCCTCAGCCGGCGAGCAGAGCCCGGGGCGGCACGGTGACTGCATGACTCTCTGGGAGCGTGTATATGCCGCGCGCCGCGGAGACGTATGGCCGCTCTCGCTGTATAGCGCTCCGCTATGGGTGGGATTGGTGGTTATTAGCGGCTACGGAGGTTGGGCACCGCATTAGCGTCCTAAGACAGGGACGAGGTTTGACCCCCCTCCAGGTGCCCTCCCGGCAGCTCTGGCACACCACGCTCCTCTGTCTTTGCCCTCCTAGGAAAATGCCACGCCGGCTCCAGTGTGATGCCCAGCTGGAGCAGCTCCGGGCGCCCCCTCCTCCTCCTTCCTCTTGTGCCCGGGACCGCGGCGGCTGCGGGGACTTGTGCTCTACAACTAGTTTCTGTGCATTGAGTCCCCCCTGCCCGAGCCATAACAAAGGGCTATTGACTTTAGGGTTGACGTCCCCCTGATGGGGGACTCTGTTTTCTCGGTGCGGGCGGGCGGCCGTGCAGGGGTGCGAGCGGGTTATGGGCCGGACAGCAGAGGAAGCGGTCTGTTAAATTAGCTTTGTGTTGTCATCATTCCGCTTGCAATGCACTACGGGGCTTTCATTGGAAATACTGGGGAAAGTTTGGGAAGTGAGCAAGTTGTGTTGTTGTTCCTCAGTGTGGGAAACTGACAACCCCCAGCTCATCTACCATGGGCTTGTGACTGCTCCAGTGCTGGAGAACTACAACCCCCAGCATTCACCCGGCTGTGGCTGCTCCAGTGCTGGAGAACTACAACCCCCAGCATTCACCCGGCTGCTCCAGTGCTGGAGACCTCCAACCCCCAGCATTCACCCGGCTGCTCCAGTGCTGGAGAACTACAACCGCGCCCAGCATTCACCCGAGGCTTGCCTCACAAGTGCTGGAGAACTACAACCCCCAGCATTCACCCGGCTGCTCCAGTGCTGGAGAACTACAACCCCCAGCATTCACCCTGCTGTTACTGCTCCAGTGCTGGAGAACTACAACCCAAAGAATTCACCAAGCTGCCACTGCTCCAGTGCTGGAGAACTACAACTCCCAGCTGCTCCACTGCTGGAGAACTATAACACCCAGCATTCACCCAGCTCCTCCAGTGCTGGAGAACTAAAACCCCCAGCATTCACCCAGCCGTGACTGCTCCAATGCTGGAGAACTATTCAATCCACCAGCAGTTCACTCCAGCCTCGTGTATGCTCCAATGGCTGGTAGAACCTATAATCCCGCGCACGCAGCACCCCAGCCCGGTGATATGCTCCAATGCTGGAGTGAGAACTATTTATCTCGACCTATTAGCAGTCACCTCCAGCATGTGATTGGCTCTCCACAACACCTACGAACCCCCAAGCCATTTCGCCCCAGCTGCTCCAGTGCAGGTATCCCCTGCTGCATCCTCCTGCCGCTGTCACAGCACAGATGTCATGGTGGGGCCATGTGGAGCCCAGGCACGCAAGCGTCCGCGGGGCTCTCAACTCCGACTTATCACCTTATGGAGGTATAGTATATATATGGACCGTGTCTCATGTATAGAGCTTTCACTTCTACATACATTGCTTCTATATCCTTGATTACACATATATATCTCATGTACAAGTCAGTTAATTAGATGTGACTACAACATGTGTGAGTCAAGATTAATTAAAAAAAACAAAAAAACAATCAAAAACAAACACAACAAACAAACAAACACACAAACAAAAAAAATCAACTCCCTATCAATCCATCCCCAAAATCACTACCCATACACCCCCCCCACAACACAAACACACACACCCCACTCACTAATACAACCTACACCCCCCCATACCCATCGATCCCACACCCCTCCGCTCACACCACCCTTCACCTTAATACATACACTCAAACAACCATTCCACATCCTAACCCCCCCATAACCCCACCACCACCCCCCTTCCCTCCCACCAACCCAAACCATTTCCCAAACCCCATACCATTAAATCCAGCAATTACCCAAAACCCCACCCCATACCCCTTACAAATACATCTCAAACTAATCCCTCTAACCACACCACTATCACACCCAACTCATTCCATCACACATCCAAAACATCCCTAACACAAGAACACAATATTACATACCAAACCCCACACATTCTTCACGTGATATACATAATTTACAAGACACTCCCATCGATGTAACGCCCTGTTAACTAATTACGAGAAGTTTTTTATTCTATATAAATATAATTATATTATATATATATATATATATCAAATATACACACAACCAAACACCTCATCCACCAGCAGCATTGTTTTGTGTGTGTATATATATCTCATAATTAAAAGCAGTGCTGTCCATCTATTGTAATTTCTGTTATATATCTATGTATACCTCCCGACTGTACCTGTCATATACCCCCACCTATTACTACCCTACCATATATATAATATCCCCCTCCTCACCTCACCTTTTATATTATATATTTGGGCTTGTAAGCTGTATATTTATATTTATAGACTGTGTGTATATAGATGTGTGTGTTGGTCATATATATATATAATATATACGTATTATGTATCGAGTATGACTCCACTAATTTTATTCTCTTTCATTATAATTATATAGTGTCCAATCTAGTTCTTTGCAAATGCTTTTTGTTTTTTTTTTATTTTGATGTACTTTTTTGTTGATGATGTTATTTGTCTCTCTCTATTATGTATATGCATGTTTCTATATATGTATATTTGTATAGATCGCTGTCCTGTGTGTGTGTGTGTACATACATACACATATATATATATACTATTATTATGTGATTATAACGTAACTATCTATATATAATTATATATAGTATAATATATATATATATATTACATAGCTGTCCACCTGTCTCTATTATATGCACCTTTCTAATCTATGTATATATCTTTATACAGTTGTATTTTTTGCTCCAGACATTGCTGACAGGCTAAGTCCTCTCCGCCCTCGTGAGAGATATGACTTGTGTGTCCGATGATACGTTGTGATAAGATCTGGTGATATTGGTGCAGCAGACAGAGGAGAGCAGTGCTTGTGCTCGCTGACAGGCATGGGCCCATGTATGATGTGTGGAGTGACCGTCCGTTCGGCCATATAGGGTGTAGCGGTTCTGTTCTTCCAGCCCCCGCCGCTTGTTGATAGGCGTCCTGGTTAGTGAGTGATCAGCAGTGAACCCGGGAGATCTTGGAAGTGTCGCATGCTTACACAGGTATCAGTTAAGGATGCGTTCAGAGCTTGGCTTTGCATTCTTGGGAGTTGATGTTCCATTGATTAGGTGGAGGCAGAGATCCCGGCTGTGGCACTTGGAGTAGTGTTGTCCCACCGGTGTCACCCACACAGCTGCTGTTGTGCATTATGTGAAGCTGGTTGGTGGTATTGGATTATACAGCAGCGGCGGGCGTGTGACGTGTAGGTGCTGTACTGTCAGCCTGGAGGAGCATCAGACCGTCCTGCCCACCTGAGACATCTGGGTGACAAGTGTCTATGTGGTGTCCTCGTGTCTTTACTGGATAGTTGTAAAGGGGTTTGTACTCACTCGTTGATTCATCTCACATCAGTGTCCTGTTCGTCTGCTGTTGGTTGTTGTCACTTTGAATTTCAGGGGCGTGTATAACTAGGCTTCCGCACTAGGCTGCTAAGTAGAAGCCAGGTCTGTAGCGATAGCAACCAGTGCTGGCAGCCATTCAGTGGATTAGATTCAAACATGATCTGTACCTATAGTAAACCTGCAGGAGCTGATGCAGCCCAAACAAAGAGGGGATATCTCTAGGAATAGCTTTAGGACACTGTTAATGGAACATATATTGCAAATGTGACTTGTTTTTTGAAAGATTTTAAACTCATAAAAGCAGCAATCCTTGTAGTGAGACAACCCTTTAAGTGTTTGTGTTTTCATCATAGGTGTAGTAGTAACTTTGCTGTGGAAGCAGTGTAGCGTCATTGGAGTTCAGCTCTACCCTCTGATCAGCCCGTGTCCCATCAGAGGGGGCTATGCTGTGATGGATACCAGACAGGTGATGCATTAACGATTTGTGGTTGTGGGAGGACATGTTCTGTGGCCCGGGTGCCTTCATGTCTGGGGGAATCTTGCTGACACTCAGTTGTGTACATCTGGGTGCTGATCAGTTTGCTTGTATAGGTAAATGAACACATTAGGGCCTTGTAATTACAGCAGTTTCCCCCTATAGACCCCACAGAACCACCCCCACCTGCCTCCCCAACTGCACAAGAAATACACACAATCAAGGACATACCGCTCAGCGCATTTGAGTACTTATTGGCACGCTGGCACCTTGCATGCCAACATGTGGCCATAGTGGGCCAGATTCATCAGCATGGCTGTGTGTGTGTGTGTGTGTGAGTATGCTGACGCAGGTTCTGTATTTTCGCAATACTGTAGCGATATATACGTTTTTTTTTACGCCCTCTCTGCCTTGGTTATATAATGATATGTGTAAATGGACTTCTCTGGGGGTTACTGTGGAGCCCATCGTGTTCCCCCCCGGTGTCTCTCCTTCGTTATTGGCGTGTGGCTCTCTGCATATTGCTCGCATATATTATGCTGTACTTTCTCGCCTTATTGACACTTATCTGGAAATGAGCGTCCTTCTCAGAAGCCTCGTAATGACAACAAGAGGAAACGCCTGACTCGACAGTTTCTCCAAATATAGACTTTATCAGTCGTGTGAGGCCGAGCATCCAAATTCATAGGAAAAAAGAGACAATTCAGCAGCTTCGTGGCCTGGGACATTGAATGGCAATGGTCTCTAATGGAGCAGAGGAAGGAGGTTTCCAAGATGAAGATCTCAATGAAAAGTCACATCTCGTTTAACCGGCATTCTCAAATATTTTCTTCAGTGGTCTTCAACCTGTGGCTCTGCAGCTGTGGTCAAACTACAACTCCCAGCATGCCTTGTTAAAGGGGTTGTCTCACTACACTGATTCATCTCACATCAGTAATGTTTTCTTGGTTTCATTTGAATTCGGGGGTTATGTTTTACTGGGCTTCTACTAGAAGCAATGTGGTCTGTAGCGTATAGCAACTGACCGTGGCAGCCTATCATGGAGGGATTTTGAAAAGGTCTGTAGCTATTGCAACATGAGGAAGCTGATGAGCCCATAACAAGAGGAGATACTCTCAGGAACTTAGGTTGGGACACTGTTAATGGACATATATTGCAAAGTGACTTGTTTTGCAAGTTCTTTAATAAAAAGCAGCTAATCCTTTGTAGTGAGACAACCCTCTTTTCAAGGTAAGGGCTGTGCCTGGAGGACAAAAAGTAAGTCTTACTCCCCAGCAGATGCTGACATTGAGCTATAGAGGACGCACCTCATGTGGAAATGCCATCATAACATTTTCAGAATCAGGTGAGTGTTGCAATGAGGAGACCCCACATAAGGTGTCCTACAGTTGTCTTAGGCCCGGTTCACATCAGCGTCGGAGGTTCCATTGCAGACTGTTAGCAGGAAGAAGAGATTTCATTAAAGCATAACTTTTATGTCATTACTAAAATATATATTCAGAAAAGTAAATTAAACTCGCCGAACCGTATTTCATTCATATAGGTACCGTCGTCCTCTGTACTTAAAGGGGCATCCAATCAAGAAGCCCATACTGAAAAAAGGGTTAATCAAGCTATCAGGTTTTCTATCCCTATACAGAGAAGACCCTTTTCTTAACCCTTAGCGGGATATTCGCCCTGAAAAGAGCGGTCCCACACTCTGTGCCTATTATACTCTATAAGTTATCCCTTATCACCTGAATAACGCTCATCCAAACACACTTCATTCAGAAGTGACTGAACTCTTCAGTGGGTTGCACATTAAATACTACTGTCACAGGGACAAAAGAGAGGTATATACATATTAAGATAGAAGGGTATGCAAAAATTAGATGGAAGGATGGGCTGGTATGCCCACAGGGAACCGTTACCCTATATAATGTCCATTGGAAACTGATGGAAAAACTAGAACAGCAGAAAGAAGACGAACACAGAGTAGAAAACCTGAGTGTGTGTTGGTGTCTGTTGTAAAATGGGTCTGGTTCTGCGATGTAGCTTATAAACAGAACCTCTGACGCTGATGTGAACTGGGCCTTAGAGAGCGTCCATTTGTATCTTCATGTCCAATCAGATGGGAGAGGATCGGCGGAGCTTCTCTTTAAAGGGGTTTTGCCACGATGTAATGTTGACGTGGGATCCTCCAAAGTGGGTATTTAATCACTTTTCTAAATATATTTGTGATTACAGAGAAAAGTGAAGCTGTGAGAGCTACAGCATGCTCAGTTTTCCCTCCCCCTTAAAAATTTCCTGAAAGTTTACATTAGACACTGACCAGAGGAGCTGAAAGGAGTGATCTGGCCGTTGCTTGGCATGTTTGCACTTCATATCTGATGACAGGGAAAAATGAGCATGCGCCTCTTCAAGAGACTGTGGAGAAGTGCAGTGTATGAGTCTGATGTGTATAGAGAAATAACAGTTGTAATGTTTATTATTTGAGTAAAACTTTTGAGACGCTCCCTTCTTCCTCAACTTCTGCTCTACTCCCCCTCACTCTCACCCCTACGGCATTTCATGACTCGGCATGATTTGTTTATATTCTCCCTGAGCTGATAAGGAGGTAAGGAACTCGCTTTGTGTCAAAACCCCTTTAACAATTGTATGAGAATGGACTTCCCCTTTAAAACCTGCCTTATTTTCCAGATGTTCCCACCTATGATATGTTCTCATTTTTGGCAAGTACGGGCAGTCTCCGTTGAACAGCTGTGTAATTGGCATCGTCTCCTTTTCTTCCATATGATTCAGCCTCAAGTTCTCCATTCTCTAAGCCGTCCCAGGGCGTCGGGGTTGAATTCCATAACAATGAATCCAACTCGGTCTTGAAATAATTGTTTCGGAAAGCGGAGTGTGCATGCCTGGGAGTCGCTCGCCTCCGTTACTAGACCTCACAAGCATTTTTCCAAATATGGGGCGCGCATTATCTAGACCTGCGAGCACTTTTCCCGTGACTTGCGCGCATTATCTAGACCTGCTAGCATTTTTTCCGTGACTGGCGCGCATTATCTAGACCTGCGAGCATTTTTTCCGTGACGGGCGCGCATTATCTAGACCTGCGAGCATTTTTTTCCGTGACAATCGCGTATTATCTAGACCTGCGAGCATTTTTCCCGTGACAATCGCGTATTATCTAGACCTGCGAGAATTTTTTCCGTGACGGACGCGCAATATTAGGACCATGCGAGCATTTTTCCACGCGCAATCGTGCATTGTAATATAGGACCTGCGAGCATTTTTTACATGACAATCGGCACATTTTCTCTAGACCTAGCGGAGAGCAATTATTTCCGTGTTTATCCCCTGGACAATAGAGTAATTATCTAGACCTGCGAGCATTTTTCCCGTGACAATCGCGTATTATCTAGACCTGCGAGCATTTTTACCGTGACAATCGCGAATTATCTAGACCTGCGAGCATTTTTACCGTGACAATCGCGCATTATCTAGACCTGCAAGCATTTGTTCCGTGACGGGCGCGCATTATCTAGACCTGCGAGCATTTTTTCCGTTGACCGGGTTCAGCGCGCATTTCTAGACCCTGCGGTAATTTTTTCAGTTGGGAATGGCACGGCTTTGGGCTGAGTGCATTATTCTAGATCCTGCGAGCATTTTTTCCGGTGACGGGGAGCGCATTATCTAGACATACGAAGTCATTTTTTCCGTGACAAATCTCGGCATTATCTTGACATTCGAGCCATCTTGGTTTTCGTGACATAGTAGCGCATTATCTAGACCTGCGAGCATTTTTTCCGTGACAATCGCGCATTATCTAGACCTGCGAGCATTTTTCCCGGTGACTATTCGCGTCTTTCTGTCTAGACCTTTGCCTTGCTGGGCATTTGTTTTCCGTAGACGGATGTTTGCGCGCATTAATTAGACCTGCGAGCATTTTTCGTGTCTGGGCGCGTATTATCTGACCTGCGGAGCATTTTTACCACTAAAACGGGCGCGGTCAATTATCTAGGACCTATGGCGAGCATTTTTTCCGTTGACGGGGCGCGCATTATCAGACTTAGCGAGCATTTTTTTGTTCCGTGCACGGGCGGACATTATCTAGACCTGCGAGCATTTTTTCCACAAACGGGCGCGCATTATCGACAGACTCTGCGAGCATTTTTTTCAGTGAAAATCGCGCTCATTATCCTAGACCTGCGAGTATTTTTTCCGTGACGGGCGCGCATTATCTAGACCTGCGAGCATTTTTTCCGTGACGGGCGCGCATTATCTAGACATACGAGCATTTTTTCCACAAACGGGCGCGCATTATCAGACCTGCGAGATTTTTCTTCCGTTTGGACACATCGCGATTATCTAGAAACTAGTCGAGCATTTTTTTCCGTGTAGGTGGTGCGCGGCTCTAAGTAATCTAGAACATTTTATGCGAGCATTTTTTTCCGTGACGGGCGCGCATTATCTAGACCTGCGAGCATTTTTTCCACAAACGGGCGCGCATTATCCAGACCTGCGAGCATTTTTTCCGTGACTATCGCGCATTATCTAGACCTGCGAGCATTTTTTCCGTGACGGGCGCGCATTATCTAGACCTGCGAGCATTTTTTCCGTGACGGGCGCGCATTATCCAGACCTGCGAGCATTTTTTCCACAAACGGGCGCGCATTATCTAGACCTGCGAGCATTTGTTCCGTGACGGGCGCGCATTATCTAGACCTGCAAGCATTTGTTCCACCCGCCCGCCCCCGGCAGCCCCGCCCCCCCCCCCCCCCCCCCCCCCCCCCCCCCCCCCCACCCCGTGCCGCGCTTTATTCTGACCCCGCCCCCCCCATGCACTCCCTCGCACCCCACCCTCTCCCCTTCCTCGCCTCTCACATGTGACGGTGCGACGCATTATCTAGAACTGCATGCATTTGTTCCGTGACGGGACGGTCGAATTCCCTCCTAGAAACTGCAAGCTATTTTTTCCGTGACTGGAATGGCGCGCAATTATCTTGGACATGGAGTTTTTTTTACCGTGACGGCCTATTTCTGCGAGTACTTATCTAGTACCTGCGGAGCTTTTTTTCCTGACTTGGCTAAATACCGCGCCATTCTAGACCTCGCGAGCCATATTTTTTCCGTGGACTGAGATGACGCGAATTATCTAGACCTGCGAGCATTTTTTCCGAGGTGGACAATCGTTGCATTATCTAGACCTATGCGAGCTATTTTTTTCCGTGACAATCGCTGGAATTTATTCTAGACCTTCGCGAGCATTTTTCCGGTGACAACGTGCATTAATCTAGACCTTGCGTTGCAGCTTTTTTTACGTTGTGGGCGCGCATTATTTAGATCTGGCGCGAGCATTTTTTCCGTTGACGGAATTTTGCGGCGCATTATGTAGATCTGGCGAGCATTTTTTCCGTTGACGGTGCGCGCATTATTCTAGACCTTGCTGAGCATTTTTCCCGTGAGGTACGGCGCCATTATCTGACTCCTCAGCGAAGCATTTCACGACAATCGTGCTTTACTAGAACACTGCGGAGCTTTTTTTTTTTTCGTGACAATCGTGCATTATATAGACCTGCGAGCTTTTTTTTCGTGACAATCGTGCATTATCTAGACCTGCGAGCGTTTTCTTTTGTTTTTTTTTCGTGCGGGAGCGCATTATCTAAGACTAAGTCGGAGCATTTTTTCCGGGGAAAATCGTTTTGCATATCTAGACCTGCGAGCGTTTTTTCCGTGACAATCGCGCATTATCTAGACCTGTTAACCTTTTTTTTTTCACCTTTTCTCGCTTTCCATGTTACTTCATGAAACAAGCTGTCACACGGGCTATCATATAGTGTACCTGCCACACTGACACCCCCACCCCACACCGGGCGCTATTCTTTGGCCTGGCTGTATTCATGGCTCATACCTTGGCAATGGCATTGAATAATGAACGTCTAGAAGTGTTTCCTGGCAGACCTTCTGCTTGCCTATAAATAGCCTTTTCAAAAAATGAGTAAGCTAATACTTTGCTGGGTTGGCTTTATTTTTGCTCATATAGATCCTCTCTCTTTCCCATAGAAGAACAGAGATTTCCTTGTTCTCTTGAAGATATCGATTCTTACCTTTTTACCTGTCTCGTTGCGATGTTCAGTGATTAGCTGCTGCTCTGCAATGCAAAGTGCTGCTTAAAATGCCTATTGAACAATGGCTCCTAAGAATGGGCAGGTAGAGGACCTTGCCGTCTATTAAAGTGGAACTCCGGCAGTCTGGGTTTTGCCCAAGATTAAACTTCCACCTTCTAAAGCCTTACACTAGCTGGAGTCTTATGTTCTAGAGGTTGTGAATGTTTCTTCTATATGGCTGAATATCTAGAGACCTACGTGGAGTAGTGTCATGATCTGTTTCCACCTTGTAGGTAGAAGAGCCCGCTCTGTGTGATCCTACAATAGCGACCTGAGGGAGTATTGATTGTACAGAGGTAGGGATATCATGAGTGATCTGCCTACAGGGAGGTCATGTTCTGGTGGGAGTAGGTCGGGAGATCTCCGAGTAGGTTCACAGAGGGGCAGAGCTGGTGCAGAGTTATTGCAGATTTCGCTGTGATTTTTTTTTTTTACCTGTGCCTTGAATAGGAGAAAGGCAAAATCTGCAGGGAAGAGTTATCTGCTGATTTTAGTGCAGTTGTTCTCTCTTTCATTGAAGTCAATGTAGAAAAATCTGCAAACAGATCTGCACCAAACTCCACAGCAGATCCGCCCCATATAAACCTCCCTCAGGACCACATTAAGGAAGTTTATTTGGGGGCTACAGGTTAAGGCTATGTTCACACGGTTTATTTGCGGGGTGTAATTACACCCCACAATTACGCCGGGGGGGCGGCACCTCGCCGGCCAATAGACTATCATTACTAGCGGCGCGTATACGCAGCTAGAAAATGACGTCACTTATCTCCCCCCGCGGCGGAGCAGGGAGAGGAGACGTAATCCATAGTTCTCTATGAGAACTGAGAATTACCGTAATGACTGGGGCGTATTCCAGCCGTAAATCGCGCACTCCGGCGCGTAATTATGGACTGAAATACATCCCATTTTAAGCTGTGTGAACATAGCCTAATACGTGAGGAAATGCGCCCCATAATTACGGTGATTCATAATTCTCATACAGAACTATGGATTACGCCTCCTCTCGCATTGTACGTGCGGGGAGATAAGTGACATGTCAATTATTTGCGGCAATTTCGCGCTGCGAGTAATGCATGTCTATGGGTGATGGGCTGGGTACTACAGTAGCATCATTGTGGATTTTCAGAAATCTCAGGCACACGCTGAGGAGACTAACCTGCGATGTGCATTTTAAGTTTTACTATTTTAGACAGTTGGGATAAATGAGGCTCAAACATTTTTTTACATTTTTTTTTTTACTTTTTCCAGCTAAAGGATTCCACCCTCAAAATTTGCACCGAAATCATGAGCATTTCTGTCCTGGGACTGTAAGATTTGGGCAGTCGCATGTGGATGGAATCACGGCTGCCAGTAGTTAGAGTATGAGTTTGCCGGAGAAAGTGATGTCACCGGCAAATTTGGGCAGTCATTGGGGGGCCGCAATTTCATCTGCATGCGCCTGCCACACCATTGGTCCAATGCCTAATAGACCGCTATGAGAAGATCACCCTTTTATCCAGACTAGGTTTCTTGTTATAGACGTTCTAGCCTATGTTATGCATATGACCATCTTCTTTGAGTAGACCACTTTCTGTTGCACTTTTGGGTGGTCACGTCAGTTTCATGGTTCCTGGTGCGTGGACATATTTGTCATGGGCATCTCCTGGACTTTGTAAATGAAAAACGGGGATGGTATGTGCTGGAGGTCAGAAAGAAAAAAAATGCTAAAAGTATCAACAATGTTGTTGCTTGGTTCAAACTCTGTTCACACTTGAAGAGGTTTTGCCAAGTGGCAAAATCCATTCCTGAGGCCGGCCCCTAACCTGCTTGGAACCGGTCTTAGCAAATAGGGAGATGGCCGCGCTTGCCTGTTCTTTTCTATGGCAGTTCCGAACACAGTCAAGCCATCGTGCTTCGTTCTGTTCCCATAGACATGAATGGGGGACAGCTGCACACGTGCGGAGCCTCTAGTCATTCACTAAGGCCAGTTCCTAGCGAGCTACGGTCTAGCCTTAGCAGATTTTTCCAAGTGGCAAAACCCCTTTAAGCTTTTCCTTAGTTTTCTGCCGCTTCTAGCTGGTCACACTAGTGCAGCATGCTCCGTTAGGGCGCATCCCCACTGCACAGGACAAATACCGGTCAGTTTGCTGTCCGGTATTTGTCCTGTTTTGCGTCCGTCCCCACGGCCGCGGTGGCGGGTAGAGGGGGGGTTTTCTCCCCGGGTTAGGGGAAGAGCCCCCCCCCCCCCCCCCCTGAATTTAAAGCTGATTCCCTCCGAAAAAACGACGGGAAAATTGTCTTTTACAATGTTTTGCCGCCGGACCAAAAAAACCTGCGTGGGGACGTGCAAGGGTTTTTCCATAGAGCACAATGTGCTAATTTTTGGCCGGTTTTTCAGGCGGTCTGAAAAACCGCAAACCGGCTGAAAACCCGTGCAGTGGGGACATGACCTTATTCTATCCAGTTAAATAGATCCAATAATCTTCCCATAGGATCATAAAGGTTCATGACAGATCTTAGTGGATGTATAAAGTCTGTCATAGATCCTATATATATTGTTGTCATGACTCCACTATGAACAGAACCTCAGAAGTGACTGTCAACCTATATCATTGGCGTGGCTTCTCATTAGATGCTCTGGTTGATGGAGGATCCTTGACATTGTAATGATGAGCAGTCCGGGTACGGCCACACGGCAAGTGTAAAATGCCATTCGGATTCCGATTAAGAATCTGACCGGTATTTTATCGTCTTTGCAGTGGTTTCTGCAATAATTCTGTCCACGGTTTGCAGATTTGCCCGTCCCCTTAACCATTGACTAGCACACCTTCCAGCCAAAAACCGGGCAGAAGTCTGTGCTTGTTCCGAGTTTTTCGGAACACTGGCTGTGTGAAAATCCGCTCAGTGTAGACTGTTGAGGGGATTTTCTATGAAAGTCTCTGGGGATGGGTACTTATCAGTTTTCAGATGGTTTCCAAATCCGCAAACCTGAGAATCCGCTGAAAAAAACCATGCCGTGTGGACGGGCCCTTAGGCTATGTTCACACGGCTTATTTTGGGACGCATTTTGCCACGTATTTCACGGCATACTGCGCTCTAATATGAGCGCAATGCACCCCAATCATTAGCAACCAATCAGAGCTCCCCTTTCATTTTTTCAAAGCACTATATGAAATGAAAGGGGAGCTCTGATCGATTGCTATGGGCAACAAAGAAAGTCTAAGGCTATGTTCACACGGGGTAATTGCCGATATTACGGTAATCCATTTCTCATAGAGAACTATGGAGTACGCCTCCTCTCCCTGCTCGTACAATATGATCGTATTGTACGTGCGGGGAAATAAGTGACATGTCTATGTCTGAGTAACGACAGTTTATGGGGCCGGCGGGCCACCGGCTTTCCCGCTCTGCGGGAGTACGCACCAATCGGCGCGACTCCCTGAACACCCCGTATAATTGCGGCGCGTACTGTACACCCCGCAATAAAGCCGTGTGAGCATAGCCTTAGGAGCGCAAGTCCTTCTATTTATTAACATGTGACTTTGGCATTGGCAGAACATCATAATGGCGGGCCGCTACTGGCCGTGATCACCTGAGGTCTTCAAACTAAATTCGATTTTTAGGTAGCAGTGAATGTCACACGTCCGTGACTGACAAGTGACCCCTATTTTACAGAATAAAGGTGAAATTCATTAAAACTAGTGGAGATCCAAAGTACATATGTTGCCTATGGTAGATGGCCGGGATACTGCTTTAATAAGAGGTGTGTGGCCCATGTATCTATAGTACCGTGCACAGTGACTGGTATCGTCATAATGGGCTAATCACAGTGTAACTAAGAGAGCAGTGTCATTTGGGTCTGTGTAGTCTGGCCTTATAAGAATAAATCGTGAAATATTTCTCGGCTTACGGTTGTTATGGAGATGATAAAAAACGAAAATCTGTCGCCAAGTTGAAGGAAAGTACAGCAAAAGCCACACAAAAAGGTGCAGACACTCACCAGCCTGGAGTATGCTCAGAGGAGGCCCTTTTGACATCAAGCCTGTAGAGGTCTATGCACGCGTTGGGTGTATGTTCACACAATGTATTCCGCTGCGTAACTGCGCTGCAATACATCCGCAATGCGCCACGCAATTATGGTGATTCATAGAGCGCTACGGATTACGCCCGTCTTCCCGAGCCGGGGAATAATAGAAGTCTATGGGGCCGTCCCCCCTGCACTGGCTAGCGCGTACTTCTAAAACACCAAGCGTATTGCGGCACATACAGTACATGCCACAATATGCCCTGTGAACATACTCTTATGTATCCAGAGACTTTCCCACTGTGAATGGAAAATATACGCATTGGAATCAGTGTGAGCTGAGCTGAAGGAACCTTTTATACCGTATTTGTCGGCCACATCAAAAGTTGATATGTGAAAGGAATTCTTTTCTTAATACCGGGAAATCGCCCCATAATTACGAATCAAGTTCTCATAAAAACTATAATTTTCCCTTCTCCCCGCTCATACAATATGATCATATTGTACGCGTGGGGAGATAAGGGACATGTCAATTATTTGCGGTAAATACGCATGCTTACCTATAGACTGCTGTCGCCCGCATAAAACGTGTAACATAGCCAAAGGGCTGCATGGGGTTGATTTGTTTAAATCAAACGATTTAAATCACTTTTTAAACCCTAGTCATAAGGCTTGATTTAAAATCATTTGATTTAAATCAAATTTTTTTTACCTAAACTAGTTCTTGCTATTTTAACATCAATAGATGAAGATTTTTAGACACTTTTATTTTACTTTTTTTCCCCGTTTAATGGTTAAATCATTCATATTTGGACACCACTGTTTGTTTTAAAGGAAAGAAAAATAAATCCGACCTTAATAAAAATTTTAAATAGTTTTTATTAAACGAAACAATAACAAATTACAGCATAAGTTATTTGCTTAAAAAACATCCATGTTTTTAACTAATTTGGCTAAACAAAATATATATTTATTTAAAAAACTTGCTGTCGCCCAGCCGACACTGAAAAAACTAAATAATGTCCCTGCTGTCCTCTGTACTCACTTGTCGTCCCCCTTTCCTCATCTCTTTTCTTCTGAAAAAAAAAAAAACAATTTTCCTGCTTTATTGGGTCCCAACCGATTTTTAAATTTTGAATGAATGAGTCCAAAGGAAGAAATATTCTTTTAAACGCCTGCAGAAAAAGTACTGCTGTTAAAAGTGAAATCATACTTGAACATCTCTAAACCCAAGCGCTTAAGGATTCCCCATTTTACTGGTGGCCACCTTAAAATACTTCGCAAACATTTTTTCTTGAATGGTTCCCCCTTAGCTTGAAGTTTATTTTATTTTGGCATTAAAGATGGATGATTGTGGAACCCATGTCTAGCTAACTCCTTTCCTCCACTTAGGTTTTTTGCCCGATTTGGATATTGACAATATTTCCCAAAAAAATGAGTGAGCAGGCTTGTCCCATTCGTTTGTTTACTGCTTGGAATTTATTCTTCCATGTGTGTTCTTTTTTTAAAAGTGTTCATTCAGTTCCCTTTCCCAAATTTCAACAGCTCCGCAATAAAACAGCTTTTTTTCTGTTTTTGTTTAAAGTTTGGGAAGTGGGTTTCAGGAAGCCACATATGTTCAACATTTCTCTTAACCCAATGTTGGGGTTTTGGCCGTGACGTGCCATCTTTTTATCTCGATTTTCTTCCCCAAAGTGTCATCGAAAGGCCATTTTTGATATTTTTGCTCAAAACGTCCACAACACGGGTTTTCCTTTAAACCCTTTGTGGGAGCGTTATTTGGGTTCCACCCATCCTTTTCAAGTGCGCAGCAAAAGATTTTTACGGAAGTATTTGCAATTTCAACAATTTTAGCCTTATTTCTGGAACACTTAAGTTTTGGCTGAGGTGCACAAATGAGACTGCAACCATATGTTTATTAGCGTTTTGTATTCCCTCCCTGCTTTCTAAATCTCTTCTATTTGGGAAAAACGTTGCGCATTGTCAGTGACCAACTGGGAAAAGACATTTGAATTTTGTTCACATGCGTAATAGTTTTACGCCACTTCTTGTAAGTATTCTGCTGGTGTGCATTTCCGACTTATCATTGTTTGTGCAAGGAAGACTTACCTTTTTTCTGTTGTTTACAAGCAATAAAATAGGATCATTGTGGACTTTACCCCACCATCAATACTTGGGTTAACTTTTTTACCCTCCAAGCTTTGCACATTGCTCCATTCCTGTCATACACTTGACCAGCATTTTCCCCCTTGCAACTCACTCTGCGGGGTGGACTGTACCTGGTTCGTGATGAACCATTTTAAATTGAAATGTGGTTTTCTCAGCAACGGAAAGAAGAGTTCTTTGCATAAAAAACTGGCAATTTTTCTCAACAACTCTTTTTTAATTTGCTGTTTTTTCACAAACCATCTATGGTGGGGTTCCCAGGAGGTAAAGGTTTTTTTTCCTTTTGGGGGATGGTGATATGGGCTGTGGGTTTTTCTGATGATGATGCTGCTGCTAATGAAGCATACCTGGGTGGATAACTCTGAACTGTAAAACAGGATGATGGTGATCTTTGGGGGTGATGTTTTCCCCAAAACCATGAATTCCCCAACAAAAAAAGTCAATGCTGTTATTTTTTTGTTTCACAATTTCTGCTTATTGTACACAAACATCACTGCCCCTGCCCCAAAAGGAATATTTTTTTTTCTTCATCATAACTGCACCAAATGACGTAACATACAGTAAAAATAAGAAATATCATTTTCCTCCCTACAGTTTTAGTCTTTAAAAATAGATCAATAAAAAAGTTTACCCAAACCCGAAAATCCTCCTTTTCAAAGGTTTCTTTGGTCATCTCATCACCGCACTTCTCTGATGTTGCCCTTCGGCCACCAGGGCCCTTTCATCTTTTTGTTGCATCGTTTGCATTTTGCCGCGCCTGCCTTACCGATAGGGAAGGGCTTCATTAAAAAATTCCCAATGGGTTCTTTACGGCCCCGCGCCATATAAGGAAAAAAATGAATAAACCCGATCGTAAAACAAAAACAGATCCAGACTTGTCTGTCGTGGGTATGCTGCGTATTTCTCAAACTTTACTTTCATTTTTTTTGTCTGCTTCCCTTCCCCCCCTACACTTGATTCACATTTTTTTGTTTTTGGGGGATCTATTCCACTCCAAACAACAGAAACCCAAAGTTAACTTTTTGGCTTTGGGACTGAAGGGGTTGATTCTTATTCATGGGTTTTTAGAACAATAGGATTAAGGTCTTTTTCTCAACTCTGTTATGTTTTAACATTTTTGCTGTGAAGAAGAGGCGGGGGCCTTGCGGAGTCAAATTCAGTTTTGGGGAAAATGCGTAAGTAAAACGAGGTCTTGATAATATAGGGGAGGAAACTGCCCACTAATCCCCACAAAAACCCCTGGAAGAGCATGGCATTGTGATGTTAAAACTAACGCCTTTTTCTACTGAGTTAAAAAAATCGGGTTTTTCCATTGGAAAAACTTTGGTGGTAAAATATTTTCCTCAAAAAGCAGTTTTGAAAAAAAAACCGATTTAAATAAATAAATCCTTTAAATTAAAAAAAAAAACGATTTTTTTTTTTTTTTTTTAAAAAAAAAACATTGATTTTTACCCCACGGGCTCTCCCATGACAAGGGTATAGTATCATTGGGTTCCAATTAAAAAGCCGCGTCGTCCGATGAGTATTTTTGACCCGTTTTTCAATGTGGGATTTCGGTAGTTTTTTTGTTTTTTTTTTTCTTGACAGATTTGTAGTCAGAAAACCAGTCTCGTTCATCTCTATGGGGTTTTAGATGCGGATCCTAAATAGAGATGTTTGAATGCGTTCTTTGACCGCAAATTCGGTGGAAAGAATGAACATGCACTACAGTTAAGGTCTATGGGAGGCTTTTACTGTCGGAGTTTTGCGGTCTTTGAAAACCTGAAACCGCATAAAATTCAGACGGTAAAGGCATGTCGGGTGGACAGGCCCGAACACTAGCTTTATTTTTTCTGGACATTTTACAAGTATTCTATGTGATTTATTGGATCGGTGATACATCGACCTGTATCAGTTTGCATAGCTGTTCACTTGTTTCTTTTCCTCTCAGCTTGTTACATTTACTGACCCTGAGAGCAATTTCACACTTTGCAGTTTTAGGGCTTGTTCACACGGAGTATACACTGTGTTACAAGCGGCTTTAGGGATCCGTCTTGGGGTCCGCACTGTTGGTCTCCAAGATGGATCTAACAATTATCAGTGAGATTATCACTGCTGTCTATGCTGAACACGCAGCGGCGTTCACATGGGGGATCGCCGCTGCGTGTTTCCATAGCGCAGCTCTGCTCTGTCTTGAAAAGAATTGCATGTCAGTTCTTTTCAAGACAGAGCTGAGCGGCGCTTTTGAAACACGCAGCGTCGATCCCCCATGTGAACGCCGCTGCGTGTTCAGCACAGCAAGCAGTGATAATCTCACTGCTAATTGTTAGATCCATCTTGTGGACCGACAGAGCGGACCCCAAAAACGGATCCTAAAGGCGCTTGTAACACGGAGTGTAAACTAAAAGATAAAAACACCTGCTTTTTTTTTTCTAGCATTTTTGGCAAAAAAACTGCAGCAGCTAGATTATTAGCTGAAAGTCAGTAGGCAAAAATGAAACCCACTACAGCTGTAGTTTCTTTGCAGTGTGTTTTTTCCCCGTCTAGGTGGATGTTGTGACACGGCAGTTTTGTTTTTTGCAGCATTCTGCAGGTGTAGTATTTTTGTTTTGTTTTTAGGGTATTTTTACATGGCATAATTGCGCTGCAATGCACTCGATGTGCGCCCTGCAAATACGGCAATTCATAGCTCTCATTGTGTGCTATGATTTTCCAGCATATTCCCCGGAAAGGTAGGGCATGTCCCCACGGCACGGGTTTTCGGCCGGTTATTCAGCCGGTTTGCGGTTTTTCAGACCGCCTAAAAAAAACCTCGAAAATGAGCACAATTGTGCTCTATGGAAAACCCGTGCAGCAGTTCCCACTGCACGGGTTTTGCTGTCGGGACGGTTGTGCCGCCGGCGGTCCGGCGGCAAAACATTGTAGAGGCACAATCTTCCGTCCGGTTTTCGGACGGAATCTGTGCTTCTCAATGGGAGGGGGAGGGCTCTTCTCCGCTCATCGCGGAGAAAAGCCGTTCCCCCCCCCCCCCACAGCCAGGGGGAAACGGCCGCAAAACAGGACAAATACTGGCCGGCAAACCGGCCGGTATTTGTCTTTTGCAGTGGGGATGCCCCCTTAGAGTGAACGGGGGTCGAGCCATAGCGCTGGTGAAAGTACTCACTGGCCTGCACGTGCTTTCCATAGCAGGCGTATTGCTGTGTGCGCAGGTAAGCACCACTATTCGCCGAGTGAACCCGGCCTTAGGCAGTTTAGCATTTTTACCACCAAGGTTCTCCATTGTTGTTTTGTCGCTATTCATGTGACATATCGTGAGAGTAATGCATTAAAAATGATGCCAGTACCACTGGTCAATTAATAGTGTGGAACAGCCAAAATCTTGGTGTCAAGAGAAGGTTTTGTACATTCCCCAGACATTGGTTGCATGTAAAACATAGAGGGTATGTTCACATGTAGGGATACGTTTTTAGCTGTGTATTTGGATCTGTGTTTCGGACAATGTGCAGTGCGAATTACATTGCTTTGAATGTAAAACATGCATCAGTGGTCAGACGAGTGATCGCCGATGCGTGTTTACATGCTACTTTGTGATGCGTCTTTCGGATCGTCTTTGTCATGTCGAGTCTTGATCCATTTGATGCAGCAGAAGCCCTATTTAAAACTATAGGTTGCGTTCCCGCTGCAGCCAAACACGCACCTGCGTGTTGGATGGGTTTTAGACGCGATTTACGCAGTACTTTTGGATGCGTTTTTCGTATCCAGAACGGATCCAACACGCCGTGTGAACATCCCCTTAGAGGATGTTCACAGTGCGTTTTGGGATTGAAAATGCTCGTCGTGGACCCAAAAACCCCCAGCAACAGCAGGTGCTTTTTTGGATGTTTTTTAAACAGGGATCCTCCCATAGTTTTAAAATGGGGCGCCTGCTGCGTCTTTGGTCAAGAATTTAAGTCAAAATTTAAACGGCTGGGAAAGATGCAAGAAAAACCGCATCAGCGATAAATCATCTGCTCCGTGCGTTTTTTACTTTGAAAGCAATGAAAAATCCATGCACATTCTTAGATGCGTATTTGGGTCCATTTAGGGTCCAAAACACGGATCCAAACACACATCTAGAAACCTGTCTGAAAACGGATCCAACACGCTGTGTGAACATACCCGAAGCCCTTTCCTGTGAGAATCGGTTCATGGGGGAAAGCCTTTTAGGCCGTGTTCACATGTTGTGGTTGTTGGGCTGCAATGTATAGGAACCACATGGCAAATTACCATGAAATACTATGGTTTTTGAGGCATGGCACACTTGTGTCTTATGGCCGCTATGTGTGACTCCCCTTGGGTTTTCCCCTATGTTTGATGCAAGATCTGCAGAATTGATTACATTTGACTAGGAGTCAAACATGGATCTTGTACGGTGGCACATGGTCTATTAATCCATGTTGCAGACTGTGTGCCCCCACATGGTGCCCTCGTGATGCGTTGTATACAATATTCTGTACATTTTTGGGTCCAGAAATCTATACAGCAATGGTGGGATGTGGAAAAGATGCTTCTGTGGACCTCGAGGCCTCTTGTTTTTTCATCTGTGACATAAAGACCTCTTAGCAGATGTATAAAAGCTACTTCTGTAACCTGCGGTGGAAAAAGGAAAGTTGGCTTTAAATCGGTGCCAAAGGGCAATGCCCCAGTCTGGTCCTCACCTTTTGCAAGTGTCTGTGTCCCCTGGGAAGTGAGGAGGAGTGGGTTATAAAAATAAACATGTTTTCCCCCCTAGGGAAAACCCCCCGAGGAGGATGTGAATGTGGCGGAGGGGGTTTTGGGTCGGGCCTCTCCCCAGTGAATCGAAAAATGTTAACACTTTCATTGCCCTAAAATACCTGTAATTCCTGATCTGCAGTTCTGCCCTGTGCTGCTATTTACTAACAGAGTTGCAGGTTTTACAAGTTTTCAAAGCGCATTAAGGATTGCCTGTTGGGCTTTAATAGGACTTTTTAGATTTTTTTTTTTTTCTTCCTTATCCCTAATGCTGCTGCAATTTAAGCCGCCTGTCCACAAAAATAATTCGGCCAAAACAGCCAATTTGTTTCTTTTTATAAATTTGAATGTTGTTGAAATATCTGCCAAAAGATGACGCGTAATCCATAGCTCTCTCAGAGCCATGGGGTACCGCTAATAGCGGCGCGCTAATTTGCTTGAATCTGCGCCCCAATAATCTGTGTGAACATACCCGTAAAGTAAAAAAAAAATAAAAAGTTGTGATTGGTGCCATGAGGTACTGTAGCAAGAATGAGACTCCGGGCCTCACATCCACCCTCTCCGACGCGGGGTGAGTTACCGATACGCGTCTGTCCTTAAAGTTAACATTTGTCAGGACTAATTGAGTACGCGAGCTGTCGTGCCCTGTAATGAATCTGTTATCCGGTCTCCACATTAGGCTGAGAACACGTCGTCCTGTGAGCGAGACGCCCGTTCCCATGGTCCAGAAATATTCACAACGGGAAATAATCATTTTGATGCTGTCATTACCCTGCCATTATAAGGTTACTGGTGAGCGGGCTGGATTGCTGCCTTTGTCTCCCTCCCTTTGTGTCGGAGTTTGCAGCAGCCGGCAGCCTTTTACGTCAGTGAGCTGCGAAGCTTTACAGGTGGTTTTACCCTCTGTCTATTGTGGTCGGCGTGCTTGGTTTTTTCCGGTTTTACCAATAAAGATGGCAGTTAAGCTGCGAAGATCATGTGTTGGGCTGTGCACTCAGGAAATCTTTCGAAAGTTTCTCGCCCGTCCATTGTGGCCCAGGCACTGGAGAATACGAGCAGTGCACCTGAGGTTGATCTCAGGAGTCCTTAGTTAAAACCTTTAGAGTCCTAGAAGGAATAAAAGATAATCAGATATAAATATATAGAGTGATGCAACTCTCACACGCGGAAAAGGTTGGTTGCATAGGAATCTTGATGATATCTAGAATCTGAAAAATATCGCTGGGTTCCTTTTGATTTTCTTGGTCACAAATAATCTGTTAGTACATGAAAGAGACACGGAGCTGCGGAGACCAAGCCAATGATGAGGGGGAAGCCGGCTATCAGGTTCATGAGCAATGGGACAGCATTCTCCTGAAGTAAGTCGGGGGTTGTCAGGTTAGTATGGGGTTATTTGGCATCACACCCATTTAACCCCAGAGCCGCTTTGCATTATCTCAGCAAATTGCTCAGTTTAGCTCATCCAGTGGCAGCCGCCGTAAGGCCTTATTATTTTCCTCGGTCGGACTGCAGGGGATGTGTAGCATTACATGGCGGCTACTCTGATAAGCTAGCGCCATTCTTATAGGGACTTACTAGTGCATCTCAAAAAATTAGAATATCATTGAAAATTAAAGGGTTTTCGCTGAGTCTGTTTTAATTGTTATAGGCGTCACAGAGTGTATTATGTTAAATGGGTTTTGTGCATTTCAATTATCTTTCAATACATCTCCTGCATTCAGGCTTGTGTGCTCCGAGGGGGCGTGTGTGATTTGTTGCTTCGAATTGGCATTAGTCATGTGACCCGCAGTTGGATGAGACCTAATCCCCATACCGCCAAGGGTGGTCCCTTTCCTCTGTAGATCAAAGTGAGGGAAGGTTGTATATTTAGAAAAACATTGTGGAATTACCATGAGAGGTTAAAGTTTTTGCCTCCACAGACAAAAGGGTTCTCTTGGTTCAAGTCTGTCAGGTGAACCAAAACTGGTGTTATTTTTTTCTACTATTAGTCAATGTTGCATATTGTGGAAACTATAAGCATTACACTGTAAAATTCAAATCAGCCAGTTGTCTGTGTAACACAAGACATGTTAGGACCTCCAAAGTCATAGGCGCTCTTTGGAACCAGTCTTTACTGTGGCCCTGAAGTGAAGATCCTGCTCAGGGAAGCTACTTTTTTGCCTCTGAATTTTTAGTAAAGAAGAAGAATAGTGGAGAACCCGGCTAGTTAGAAGATGATCAACCCCCCTTTAAGGACAAACATTCCATTGATGGGAACTAGTAGAACATTTACTAGGTAGGGTTGTAGCTTCTGGTCTCTCAAAGGTTTTCATGTGATGACAGAGTTTAGCATCGAGGTCATTGATCCTAATACCTAGGTGACTCCGAGCGGGCTCTGAGACCCTAAGACACTGAACATGGCGTGACAGCGCTGAAGCAGGCCCGTAAGCCTTCTGTCCTCACATAGGTGTTAAGATGCAATGGTCTTCCTTCAGACCACTACATGCTTTTGTAAAAAAAAGAAGAAAAAAAAAGTAAAGCATTAACTTATATACATGTTTTTCAGTTATAATATTGCCTATCGCATCTGGCCACAGAGAAGGCATGTTTTTTTTTTCTCTGTGTAGGTTATCATCCCAAGACTTCATACACAGTTTTTTTTTCAGTTTTTTTTTTTGGCATGTCAAATAAAAAAAAAAAAAAACTACCATTGCCGTGCGTTTTTTAAATTTATTTTTCCGTTATCTCCCTTCCTTCCCATAGGGTAGCCTACATAAATAATTCTGAAAAAAAGCCACAACTTGAGTATGTTGGGTTTTGGGGGTGGGTCCCCAAAAATGCAGCAAAAATAAGGAAAAGAACTCCACTAAAAAAGAAAAAAAAATTGCTTACAGAGTGTTCAATGTTTCACTACTGATCAACAACAGCATTTTTTTAAATTTTTTTTTTAAGGGTATGTTCACACGAGGTATTGTGATGCGTACTGTGCGCGGAGCAATACTCTGTGTTTTAGATGTACACACCCGACAGCGTGTAAAATGCATGGGGGTCTTTTCCATTTACTTCGGGAAGAAGTGACTTGTCACTTTCTTTACCCAGCGCTCAAAACGTGTTGGCGCAGACGGCGGTAATTCATAACTCTCTGAGAGCTCTGAGTTACCACAGTTAACGGCTGTATTTCGGGCGTGTTGCAGCGGTCTAAAAGACGGCGTGTGACCACAGCTTAATACAGCTGGAAAAATTTCCAGTAAAAAACACTTTTTTATGTAAACACTAATTGGTGTCCCCAAACGCACCCCGTCATTCACACGTGTGGTAAGGCATAAGAGGTTGCACACTACATTACTGCCTTTGTTGTGCGAGGTAGGGTATTGGGACGGGAAAACAAGGTACCCTAGGGGAGGACATGCGACATAGCAGACATCGAGTTGGAAGTAAGAGCGGACAATATTCGAATTTGACAGGTGGTTCGCTAGGTGATCTACTGCACTTTTAAATCCCATAGGGAAAGCCTGTGCCACCAGCAAATAGAGCAAGTGTAGTCCACATAGGAGTACATTTGCTCTGTTCTCCCTTATGTGGCCACCGCGGCTATGTCGCAGTATCTGCTGGGGAAGCTTTTTTTCCCAATATGCATACCTCGCAGGTAGGCACTAACGTAGTTACACCTGTTCCACGTGTCATTGTGTTTATTGGCAATACATGTCATAGTTCAAATTGTGAACTGTAATGTATATTATCATTATAGTCCATTTCAAATCCACGTCATGCACTTTAAAATATATAGAAAAAAAGGAGCGAAAAGGTGCACACTAGTGAAGTACGTTTATGTAGATTGAATTAAATAATCATCAGTGCTCACCTAGATTAGTTGTGCAGATGATTGAGGCACAACTCTCATAAGAACAGGTCGCTCCTTTAGAAATCCTCGATATTGGCAGCCAGGCGTCCGGACCTCCACGTGAAGAACTTACGTGGTGAATAAGTATAGTTTAAAAATATAAAATTCGGGACCTCGGCGCTCTCTCTCTGTTGATCTCTGTTGAGCAAGAGATCAACAGAGAGAGAGCGCCGAGGTCCCAATTTTATATTTTTAAACTATGCACTTTAAAATGGCGTTTGTTTTCTGCACAGTAGCCATGTTACAAGGAATGATGGGATTATCCAATTGAATGGGGCAGATCAGTATCCTAAAATGGGGCAAAATCCGAAAAAACGCACTGTGAGCGTATCCTCGCCCTAACATTCTTCTGTCTGAGCTGACCGTTTGGCTTTATCTGACGTCCTGTGCTGTACGCGCCATTTGTGGTAAAAGTCTTATCTCCGTGGAAAGCAAAAGCTGTCATATTCTGGATTCCTGAACTTACTGACCTTTCAGAAGCCTTTAGGTCAAAGGAAAGCTGCATATTTCTTCTGCGACTATGTGGAAAGTATGCATGCTTTGAGATGCCCTCTAATCGCATGACCTTTTAGCTTATGTCTGCTAATGGGTGGGGACCTATTTGGAACAGTCACCGCTCTCAGTATGTGGGCACCCAGTGTCAACAATGGCACGAAAGAATAGGGCACATATGCAGGGCAGTCATTCTCTTGCTTGCTTCAGTGCTTTTGACATAAAAATTGAAGTGACTTATAAAACACTCTCCTGTCCTAACCTTCCGTTTTGTGTTCACAGCTCCAAAGCAGACCTATGTGTCTTCAGGGATACAGACTACAAACAAACCCTATGTGTAGTCTTCAAGGGTATGTTCACATGGCGTTTTTGGGCCGTATTTTAGCGCTGGAAAGCGGCTCAAAATCAGCCTCAGAAAAGTTTCAAATCTCCCTTTATTGAATATAATGTAAAATACGCCTTGTTGTTCACATGAAGTGTATTTTACAAGCATAATTGCGAGACGTTTTTTGGACGCAATTACGGGCGTAAAAATAAGTGCCGTCAATGCTTGAGGCGTTTTCCACTTGTAAAATCCCCATAGGAAACAACGGGGATAGGATTTTTCAAAATGCGCTTCTATATACGCCTCTAATCAGGCATTTTTAAAGCATAAATTTACACGTCAAAAAAATGGCGTAAACATACCCTAATACAGGGGTCTGCAATGCCGGCTCTCCAGCTGTTGGGAAACTACAACTCCCATCATGCATTTATATAATCTTTATCAGTGGGCATGATGGGAGATGTAGTTTCCCATCAGCTGGAGAGCCGACGTTGCAGACCCCTGCCCTAATCTTTCCTGCCAAACATCAGACCACCCTGTTTGCTTGTAGTCTGTAACCATGGAGACAGAGAGCATGGTAGCTGTACCCAACTCGGTCACTATTCCCATTCCTACCTCTGGTGTAAGCATGGCTACGGGTACTGCCACACGTCAAGTGTAAAATGGGGAGACGGCTCTATTCGCTGCTTGCTGATTCACCCGTCTCCCTAAACAATTGAATAGTGCACCTTCCGCCCGAAAACCGAGCGGAAGATTGTGCATGTTCCGAGTATTTCGGAACGCCAGCGGTATAAAAATCCGGCCACCTGGAAACCTGCTCAATGTAGATTACTGAGCAGATTTTCTGTCAAAGTCTATGGGGGGTGGAAAGTCATTTTTCAAATTCGAAAACGGTCTGAAAATCTGTCTGAAAACCTTACTGTGTGGAAATACCCCAAGGGTCCTTTTACCTGGGCAGTTGTGTTGCTGGCACAAGTGGTTACTGCCAAGGAATGTCAATCTGGGCTCGTTACACTTTTATACAATGCAATTATCTAGAGGGGTTTAAATGTACAGTTGCTCTTATGGTTGTTGGTTCTTACCCCTTCCATGGGCAGAACATTTAATTATTAGACATGAAGATTTGCTGCTGGCAAATACAGGCAGTCCTCGGGTTACAGACGGGATAGGGACTGTAGGTTTGTTCTTAAGTCAATTTTGTATGTAAGTCAGAACAGGTATATTTATTAAATGTAACTCCAGCACAGAAGGATTTTATTAGTTTTGGATAGTGCAGGGAAGGGTTTTTATATTTATTTTGCTGTCTATGCTCCTGGTAAGAAGATTTCACCTCTTTTTCACCTCATGTGCTGCTGTGGCATGCTGGCACTTGTCATTCCACAGCTACTATCTGATGTGGAACATGGAACTACAAGTGCCAGCATGCCCCATAAGTCTCCGTTTGTAACTAGGGGATAGATGTAAGTCGGAGCGGTGTAAGTCGAGGACTGCCTGTACTGATTGATTCTGTGTACGTAAAGGAAATGATGAAAAGCTTGTTGGTTGGTTAATCGATAGTGTGCTTCCACAGGCAAATAATTGGAAAGCCGCCCAGGACTGCCCCCAGACTGGATGCCACTGCCCATTTAAAGGGGATATTGACACCCCCGCATTTGCTTCTGTCATTTGGTTGCTATTCGGCCCGTTTAGAATCCACTGAAAATCCGGACTTAATAACCCCCGGTGCCCCATAGACTGCAATAGGAAATCCGTGCTTTAGTGTTCACAGCACAGATTTTCTACTGTCCTCTTTCTAAACCACCGGCCCCCCGCCGGCAGATTGGACATGTTCTATCTCTCGTCGGATTCGAAAATTGATCTCCTTTTTTTGCCCAAACCCACAGTGCAATGATGTGAAAATGTCGTTGGATTTTGGACGGCGTTTTAACATTTGCTGTGTAGACGTAACATTAGCAGGCCACATGTCCAGGCCTAGATTATGAGAACGTTTTTTTTTTTGCCTGATCATCAGCTGTGTTTGGCCACCTCTGCATTTATAGTGGTCATAGCGGAAACAGGTGGGAGTTTAGTGGATCCCTGTTCTGTGTAAGGTGTAAGCAGGGCTGTGGAGTCTGACCCTATTTTGCAGTCGGAGTCGTCATAAAAGGGACTGACTCAGACTCCCAAAATATATAATAAGTTGGTCCTTATTTGAGCAAAGAGAAAGGGGGATTGGGTCCGGGCCCCAGGTTTTGCTCCCATACTTGAGCTCATCCAGGGGAAAAGGTAATTGATGACAGGAAGCAAAGCCTCCCCCAGGGGAAAAGATCCGCTCCCAGACAGATTACAGAAAATTTTTTCCCCTCTTTCAAAGAAGTAAAGGGTTTCCCAACCTTTCCCAAACGAGTGGCTAAGGCAATTCCCTTTATACCTGAATTGTTAGGGGTTTTCCCCCTTTGGTCACCGCTTTCCCCAACCCAGTTTAGTGTAGAGAGGCCGTTCTGTAGCCTGAAAATCATGAGATCAGATGTGAGGTCATGTATGCGGGAAATCTGATGGAGGCAATACTATTTCTCAGAACAAATTCACAGACTCCACAAATGTTCCTGCAGTTTTTTTGCATATTTAAAAATTTTTTTGTGTTCTAAAGTCATATCCAATAAATATATGTACACTGACAAGCAGAAGGGTAACAATGTTTTGAACTTGTGACTTTCAGGCTCCCATATCCTCCATCCACTACAGCTTTGTACATGAGGCTACTGTAATTTTATATACAGTTATCTTACATATCTTATAAATAAATGTGACTTGCAAGTATTTAGCATCTGTTTAGTTCTGCAGAGTCTTTCCTTTAACTACATTGTTACTGTTTTGCTACTAAAAATCAAAATGTTAATTTCTATTATTTTATTAGCATTTGGGAAATCCACCTTTGGCTTTCAGTACTGCCTGAATCCTTCTGGGCTCTGAATCAGATTCAAGCATGTCTTGACCAAAATCCCAAAATCTGATCCCAGGTCTCTTCTACACATTCCCAATGTTGGTGAATACTGGACTTGGATACAAATGCAGCTTTTTCTTCAACTCTACCCACAAGTGTTCAAAAGATCAAAACATTGTTACCCATTTGCTTGTCAGTGTCTGTTCTACCTAAATAGCTTGATTATTGTATCATAAGGTGATAAACAGCCGGATGTTACCATTTTACTACAGTTAAGTTATCACTTAAACATGCGCCGTGTATGAGGGAGTCAGGAGGTTTGGGAAATTGAGGAGTCGGGGCTTTGGCTTGCCGACTCCACAGCCCTGGGTGTAAGACCCACCTCTGGCACCTGGGATCAGGCATTTATGTTTCAGATGGGAATACCCCTTAAGGGTATTGTATACTGTTATATTTTGGTCAATGGACTGATTTGCTGCTATGAGGAGGTGAGTTTGCTATTCTGGTTGGGAATTTTGGTGAGTAACTACAGCTTTAGAGACCTCCAATGCTTTGTAATCCTTCTCTAAATACCGGGGGCACTTCTGACTGGAATTGGTCCATTCATCAGGTTGGTGAGACGTTTTGGCCTCTGTGTGGTCATCTCGTGCATAGTTCTTTATAAACTTTTTGGGCTCCTACAGTCCAACAGCTGAGCGTGCCATAAGTTCCAGCCATGTGATGACTTCATCCCATCACATGGACAAGGTGATCTCATAAATTGTTGGACCTATTTCCGTTCATAAACCCCACACGGCCGTGGAATGTAAAAGCCATTGTTTTGTCAGCAGCAGAGTTGGTCTGTCTGGACTTGAGAAGGGAAAATTCCCTCAAAGCTGTGAAAGTAATCTGCTTTCCTTCTGATGTCAGGTAGGCGGTGGTGTAATGGAGACCTTCCGTAACGGCGCATTGTCAGGTTACCGTCCCGATTACCCAGCTCCATCAAATCTCATACGACTGTTGCCCGTGTCAATATTTATCCAGGTTGTCGCCTTCCTCCTTCTCACGTAAGGTCTTCCATGTGGGTAATGCTCACACACGATATGCCTATGTGTAGGTGAAGAAGTGTCCAAAGTTCTCTGATATCATGGGTAAAAGGGAATTGAACAAAAGTTTTTCATTCCATTTTCAGCTAATAAATCTGGCTTCTTGTGTTATCTTCCACTGCACTTTGCTATAGAAATTAACCTTTTTTAAAGGCTGTAGATATCCTTTGCATCTTTTTTTTTTTTATGACAAGTTTTGGTTTTGATGAATAATTTGTTTCTATTTTGCTTCTGCAGCTTGATGTTTTTGGGGTTTGTTCCAGGGCGTTATTGGGGGCGTACATTTGGGGCCCACAATAGCGGGTTTTTGGGAGTGGGGGTGTGGGCGGTGCTCCCGCAACGTGGGGGGAGCGGGACCCCGCCGCCCAAAAGACTGTATTATGCTGTCACTTTTTCCCCCGGGTGTACAATACGATGGTATTTGTAAGCCCGGGTAGAGGGGGAAATTTTAGTTCTCTATAAGAATGGGGTTTTCCCGTTTTTTTGGGGCATTAGAGAGCAAACTGACGGAAATGCGCGCCAGGTTGTAAACATAGCCTTAGAATTAAAGCAAGCAGCTCGCTGGCGTTGATTGTCATCAATGGGCTCCTTGTTTGCTTACCTGAGCGCTGGTCTGATTTCAGTTGATTTCTATTGGTTTTGGCCAGATTTAGGCCATGTTCCGATAGGCAGGTTTTGTTTTTGAATTGACAGTATCCTTAGGTTTTACTAGGCCGGAGAATGGGCCCTTGGGCTATGTGTCACAGTTGATTAAAATACCTCTCAAAAACCCCGTATTCTAAGTTCGCCGCGCCGCTGTTTTTTTGCACGTTTTTGTGCAAAGTAAAAAACACGAACGAATTTTGGTTTTGGCGGCCAGGACATGGGTTGTGCGGGAAACCCACGAAACTTGCGGAATTAACACGCGCTCTATTTCCCCGATGGCCGGCGGTTTCGGAAGCAATCTGTTTCCCGTGAAAAACTCGCACTGATTTTTTATTAGGTCTACACGATGGTGTGGGTTGGATTTTCATGGGTTCAAAATCTGAATCCTCTGAAAAACGGACCAAAATCCAGTGCTGTGTAGATATATACCTACCTTATAGTTACTCTAAAACTTTTCTAAAACCTTTAATAAGATATCTTGGTGGGGTCGCCCTTGTTGGGACGGGTGCTCCATTGTTTGATAGGGAGGTTTTTTAAGCTACTTTTAAAAGGTATTTTGTGTATTTTTAAAATATCTTTTTAAAGGTTAAGTTTTAGGAATATAAGGTAGGTAACTCTTTTCTGTGGTTAGTAGTTGTATATTTGGAGTTATTGCCAAGTTATTTAGGGTGGTGCCCAAACCTACAATAATATGTGTATTCGTTTTTGTGATAAGCTGTGAAGATACAGCCTTAGGCTCTGTCCACACAACGAGTGTTTCAAGTCATAATCCGCATGCATTCTGAGTCCAAATCGAGAGTAAACCATTCCCAGTGACTTCAAGAAAATACACGTTATAGATCAGATAACGCGTCTTTTGGCCGAGTGTTTTTTTCAAAAAGAGCTTTGATCAGTTACATTCTTGGGTCATATTTATTGTTGAAAACGCGTGGAAATTTACTATTGATATTAATGTGGATGGCTAGGTGTAATGCAAGTCCACAACATTTGTGGTTTTTAACGTGGATCCGTGTCCAAAACCACAAAGTCATGAATGGTATTAGTTTCTGACTGTAGACCGCTAGTAAAACGACCCTAAATCCACATGAATAAGCCAGGGACTTACCTGTTGAAAACGCGTGGAATGACGCAGTTTTCGACAGTGGAATCTGATTAGTAAATAGCTTTTGGATGCTCCGCATAATCTTCTATTACGCGCTGATTTCTCCTCCTGTGTATTTGTATGCTGTGCCCTTTATTTCGCTCACTTACGGAGTCTTCAGTGCCCCAGCCTGCCTCTCTTCCAGACTCCACAGTGGGAAAGATCACATAGTGTTCTCTGGTCACCTCTCGTCATTTATCAGTTGCACAATCTCAATATGCAGTCTTGGGACTATTGCCACCCAGCCTGTATGTTCATAGCTCAGATACGCCTCTATTTTATTTTCAGACTAGTTCAGCAAAATTAGAATTGGGCCTCACGTGCAAGGAGTTCTTGTGTCTCCAGACTGAGCAGTGGTGGTGGAGGATGCTCCACATGTTGCCATATCTCTGAAATATACCCCCATTAAAGCAATGGGTGAGATTTATCAATACTGTCTAATACTTAGGGCTTCCTGTATGAAAACTGTCTAGATCTAAGACTTTGTTGCCCATAGCAACCAATCGGTGCGCCCCTTTTCATTTCATATAGTGTTCTAAAAATGAAAGGGGCGCTCTGATTGGTTGCTATGGCCAATAAAGACAGTCATAGACCTAGACAGTTTTCATACATCTGGCACAGGTTTAGACTGTGCAGTGTAAGCTTACACCTTCTTTTAGTTGGCTTACTTTGATTATTGACTATTACCAAAAACATTGCTGTTCTGATCTTGCTTTATTTTAGAGTTAGAATATTCTCATCTCCTGCTTGTTTACACAGATTTCACTAGTTACTAACTACCTCTGTTCTAGCAGTGGCTGGGCTGGAGATGTCACCTGCTGTGTCTTAGCAGCAGCCCAGGAGATGGTTTATCTTATCTCAGGGGTGTCAAACTGCGGCCCTCCAGCTGTTGGGAAACTACAACTCCCATCATGCCCACTGTTATAGATTGTACAAATGCATGATGGGAGTTGTAGTTTCCCAACAGCTGGAGGGCCGCCAGTTTGACACCTGTGTCTTATCTTTACAGACAAACTTTAACCATACATGCCAACTCTCCCGATTTGGGCGGAAGGTTCCCGCTAACGGGGGTCACCTCCCGTCCCCTCCCCCAGAATAGTCAGCGAACCTCCCGCCGCCAGCAGGTGCCCACCGGAGTAGCATCAGGGCTCACCAGAGGGGGCGCCGCGGTGGCCCGCCTCACCCGCCCGGCGATTCTCACTGACTCGCCGGAGCCGCACAGTGTCAGTCAGCGTGCAGCTGCTCGTACAGAGAGGAGGCAGGAGGGATCGTTTCCATCCTGCCTTCTCCCCTGTATGTACAGCGTTCGGCGAGCATACAGATCAACGTCGCAGGGGTTGTGACGCACGGCTGTACCTGGCTATAAGGGGCCTACCACCTGGCTATAAGGGGCCGGCCCCATAGACATGCATTACATAATTGACATGTCAATTATCTTCCCGCGCGTACAGTACAGTACAATCCAATCGTATTGTACGCGTGGGGAGAAGAGGCGTAATCCATAGTTCTCCGAGAGCTATGGATTACCGTAATTGTGGGACGCATTTCACCACGTATTAAGCGCATTACACGGCGAAATACGCCCGTAATTATGCGAGAAAATACCTTTATCGTGCGTAAATTTTATTTAAAATTTTTAAAGAGGTGCATTACAATAAATTGAATGCAATACTTGCACCTTAACAAGAACAAATAAACATAACAAAGTTGGCCATAGTCGACATACTTTGTAAAAGTAGCAGCTAGAGCTATAGAGTATATGAAAAGAAAGATGGGGATAAGCATAACAATCAGATTCAGCAACATTAAAGAACAGTCAGAGTGAGCTCTAAACTTTGGGGAGAGTAAGGACTGTGCTGCTGCACATAGTAGCTGTGTATCCGAATAAGAGTGGTAAATCCCACCCTAGAAATTCAAATCTGTCCAGAGTCTCCATTTTTGTTTAACGTTTGGGACCAAGTGAGGGGGCATTGCAAGAGAGGTCTCACATTTATATGGGAAATGTACTCTGTTAATGATTTCCGAAATACTCAGGGGCGAGGAAGATTTCCAGTATCTGACTATAATTAATCTGGTTGCAATAAGAATGTGATGAAAAAACTGTTCTAAGTTGTACCGGGAAGTCTATTAAATGTATATCCAATAGTGCTGGAGCCGGGGTGAGAGTGTCCCCCATAGTTTTATTTGAAGGGTAGTAAATGTCTTCCAAAGCACTCTCTAAGGTTTTGACTACTGCAGAGAGAAGCCGGAGGCCTGTCGTGGTGTTGACGTATGTGACGTCCTGTCTGCTCCGGGTGCGTGGAGGCCGCCGTTGTTTTGACTCCTGCATCTCTCGGTTTGTGCTGAACGACCTAAATTACTGTTAAAGAGTTTTCAAAATGAGTAATTAGCGTTTTCATCATTTCTGCAGCTATCTTATCTGCTGCCGGCAGCTCCAGAACACTCCAGATAATGAGCCCGTACCTGGGAAGGACTCGTTATCCTGGTGCTTATTAGGTAGAGCTCTGAAAATCTTTACAGACTAATTGACCTCCATAAAATGGCGTTCGGAGCAGATCGCACGACCTCTTATAGGCGAGGGCTACACATAGTAAAAAAAAATTACCCAGTGGAGCTTGCCTAAAATTCTAATGAAAGATATTACATGCCCAGTTTTTTTTTTTTGTTTTGTTTTGTGGAATTAAGTCACAGATTTTACACATAGATAAATAAATTCTGCATTGGAAATCTGCAATATTTCTAATATAGTTCCGGCATATTGCTGATTTAAGAAAGGCAGTGTGTCTAGAATCTTCTGGGAGTATTCTAGGGTGCGCTCACATGAGGCAGATCTGCTGGGGACTTTCTACATAAAATTGGCAGAGTTAGGGTGTGGTCACACGGCTTAAATTGCTGTACATTTCGTGTAGTCTCCCCGCACGTACAATACGATCGTATTGTATGCGCAGGGGACATGTCAATTGTTAACCACGATTATGCGCCGCTGGCAGTGCACCTCCCCCTCCTCCCGTGCTTTGGAAGTACACGTGGTTCCAAAACACCCGGTGTGTTGCGCTGCTTCCTATACGCGCCACAATAAGCCGTATGAACATACCCTTATGTATATACACATATGTAAAATACGTATAATATGTATATACATATATATGTTTATACGTGTGTATATATATATATATATATATATATATATATATAATATATATATATATATATATATATATTATATATATATATATATATTTATTTGCAGAAAGTAATAAATGTGCCTTGAAAAATTATTTCTCATTATTCTGGCATTTGGCAAATATAATTAATTTTAGTATTTCGAAATTTCCCTAAAACTGGTAAGGTTTTTTCTGATTTATTGAGAAAAACATGCATATGTGTCTTATATATATATATATATATATAATATATATATATAAAATATTGTGTGTGTTACTCTGGGCAACGAAGACAGTTTTACTATTAGACCGTTTTCATAAATGAGGCCCAATTAAGAAAACCCCTTGGAAGTAGGGAAGAAACACAGTTGAATGAAGCTACTAGAAGTGTATGAGGCTCCAGATGTCAACTAGAATGGTCATCAATGGGACCAAGACATTGCAGATGGCGACAAGACTTTTTTTTTTTTTTTTTGTCTCGTCAGGATTTGAAGTTTGGCAAGTTGCAAATGCAGACAACACTGTATTTTTAAAGAAGAGCGAAGCTTTCTTCCTGCTTCCCCTGGTTGGCACCCTCCCCTCTGGTCTGTAGCCGTGCGTAGTGGGCTTCTGGTAGATATGTCCTGCATGTGTCATATTTACTAGAAGACTCTCCTCATATTCTGCTGCCACCCCAATGGTCTGCGCTGATCGGGAGGAAGTTGCAGGACTCTTGAATTGATGTGGGAACTGCTCGGCCCAGGGCACCGACGTTCGGGCAAGGTTGGAGTATAAAAAGGTGTGACGGTCTGAGGAGGGGTGTAAGGCTATGTTCACACGGTGTATTTGCAGGGCGTAATCACGCCCCGCAATTACGCCATGTGACCAGGGGCGGGGCGGGAGTGGGGGACTGAGCAGGGGGCCGGCACTTCGCCGGCCCATAGACTTGAATTGCCAGCGGCGCGTATACGCGGCTAGTAATTCACATGTCAATTATCTCCCCGCCCGGCGGCTTCGCTGGGCGGGGAGAGGAGACGTAATCCATAGTTCTCTGAGAACTGTGAATTACCGTAATGAATGGGCCGTTTTCGGCCCGTAATTGGCGCACTTCGGCGCGTAATTACGGACCAATATACGGCCCATTTTAAGCCGTGTGAACATGGCCTAAGACTGCTCCATCTGTGAATAAATCGATGGAGGGAAAGTAAAGTGGTCAATATATGATGATTGTAGGGTGGGGATTTAAAGGTACATTCACACAGGGCAGATATTCTGTGGACTTCTGCATAGAATTTTCATGTGGAAAATCCACAGCATATTACAGTAGCGGCAATGTGTGAGTGAGATCTCTGAATCCACACACTACATAAACTACAGTATTCACAAAAACTCCATGTGTAAATTTGTGGTGTGGATTTTAAATCTGCCGTATGTCGTATTAGTTTACATATTATTTTCATTGATTTGAATGGGGAGGTCAAAATCTGCAGTGTTGTGGATTTTGTCACATGAACGCTACAGATCCTTAGCAAAAATTGCAATTGTGGATTTTTTTCTTTTTTCTTACTGCCTTTCTCATCAAAATCCTCAGCCAATCTGTACTTTTTTAAAATTAGAACATTAATTATACCTAATTATACGTGTTAATATTTCTTGACTTCTAATTTTTTTTTTTTTTTACTTTAAGGCCGTGTTCACACGGCTTATTCCCGACGGATTTGTGAGCTCAATACGGCCGTGAATAAGGGGCGCGGCGGGGGCTCCGCTCCCGGCCCCATAGACAATGCATTGTTTACGGCACGTCCGCGCCGTAAATAATGTGCATGTCATTCTTTTTTCCCCGCGGCGGAATTCGCCGAGCGGGGAGGAGCGACGGTTTCCCAAACTTTTCTCTATGAGAGCAGTGGATTACCGTATGACTCCCGACGGATTGGCGCCGTATTGAAGCGCAAATCCGGCGCGGAGTACGGCGCCAATCTGTGCCCAAATAAGCCGTGTGAACGAGGCCTAAGAGGTATGCCACTTCAGTAAAGTTAATGGTGAGAATATAAAAAAATGAAGTTATACTTGTCTCCCAGTCTCCCTCAGGTGCCGCCTGCAGCATCCCCATGTTCTTGTACCCACGCGCGGGAGATGCTTGCGCTCCATTGTGAGTGAATGCAGATCACCATTTTTGATGAGACAATAGAAGGGTGGCGAGGTGGATCCCAGGGAGCTTCATACCGGCAGCGGAAGGAGACTGGGAGGGGAATATGAATATATATATTTTACCATCTTAGCCCCACCTTGAGATCATTTTAATGAACTTGAATATCCCTTTAGAAGCCAATGGCTCCTTAAAGGGGTTGTCTTAATACATTGATTCATCTTACCTTAGTCTTGTTTACCGTATTTTTCGGACTATAAGGTGCACATAAAAGCCTATGATTTTCTCAGAAATCGAAAGTGCGCCTTATAGTCCGATGCGCCTTATATATAAAATCAATTCTTCACTTGGGTTTTGTTCAGAACGTATTTACAGCTAATTTAAAGTGACACTTATTTGTAACTGATTTGTACTGATTTCCGATCTAAATACGTTCTAAATCATTGAAATCAGTTGCAAATAAGTTTCACTAAGTGTGACACGTATTTGGGCGATACGGCACAGAAATATGTACATGTATTGACTTTTGTTACAAGTTTACAAGTTGAGAGTTATTGTGAAAGTGTTGAATGACGCTTGGCTTGTGGTCTGGGCTTTGTTTCATTTAATGTGCCGTGCCTTATAATCCAGTGCGCCTTATATATGAACCAAGAAGACTTAACAGGCGCTCATTGATAATGCGCCTTATAATCCGGTGCGCGTTATAGTCCGAAAAATACGGTACTTGGTTTCATTTTGAATTCAGGGGAGTGTTTACTGGCTTCTACTAGGCTGCAGTAGAAGCATCATCTGTAGCTATAGCAACCATTTGGCTGGCAGCCTATCGGAGGAGATTGAACGGTCTGTACTATAGTGACCTAGGAGTGATGCATCCCATACAAGAGGAGATATCTAGGAATAGGTAGGACACTGTTAATGGACACATATTGCAAAGTGACTTGTTTTTGCAAGATCTTTAATTAAAAAGCAACTCTTGTAGTGATACAACCCCTTTAAGGCTAGCTCTATACAGCATAACTTTACCATTGGGTTTTCTGCGGATTCAGTTTTTTGAATTCACCGAAAATCCGACGGCACATTGTGCTCCATAGACAGCAATGAAAAACCGGTGCTGTAGTCTATACAGCACAGATTTTTTTTTTTTACTGTCAGGTTTGAAATCCGATGGAATGTGCAACATGTTGTATATTCCGCCAGATTCTGCTCGGATTTGCCGTTGTCCCATTCATTGAACGTATGGTGCCGACGGCAAATCCGAAAACAGACCTCCGCTTTTGCGCAAGTCTGTGCCAAAAAACGCAGTCCTGCAAGTGTCAGAATGTTGTCAGGTTTTGGATGGCATTTTGGGATATGCTGTGTGGACTTAGCCTAAAAGTTTTTTGTCTGGTCTGGAGCACGGAGTATATTATTTCGGTTGGTTTGGCCACCGAGCCTGTGCCATTGACCTTCCTGGTGTGAGACCAGACCTCAGCGTCAGCCGACCTGAAGCTGCCTGTGGGGTTTATGTACTGGTAGCCCCAAGTGAGGCTCTAGTCTTCGGTTCATAGATCTAGGGTTGACCATATTGTGTCCGGCTGTTCTTCGAGCATCGCTCCATGAGACACTTTGCCCAAATGTTTGCTTTGTAACAAAGCGTTTGCATTCTGCCCGGGTTCACATCAGCATCAAAACAAACAGTGGCTTTGGATTCCCAGGCACACTGGGCTTTTCAGATTCGGCTGAAAGGGTCAAAGTGACCTTTGCTTTTTTTTTTTCTGTGCAAACACAGGGCCGGAAACCAGGTCCTGGAGCTATTGTGCCCGGCTGTTCTTTGTTATAGATCCTTTGTTGTACTCTTGGAAGAGGACTGGCTGCTTTCTCCATCTCGCTGCTTTGTACGGCTTCTTCCATTCTTCACGTTTTTATAACTCTTTCCAGATCCTCGACTAATTTTGTGGTTTCCTGCGTATTGATCACTCTCACTCTTGGCTTCCATCCAGGTTGTTGTGGAATTTTTTTCAGATTAAAGTTGAACTTTTACCTTGGAGATCTCGTTCTGCTCGACTTTAAATGATGGGGGACTTGGATAGGTTCTGAAGGTTCATGTGTCAAGCCAATTACTGCTTACACCATATGCAAACTGGACTCTTGAGAGTCCGCCGAAAGTTTTGCAAAGGCAGGTGACAAGGTTTTCATTGGGTACTAGAAGCATTTGGAAAGCTTGGCATTTTGCCTTGACTGATGGTTCCTAATTAGCACTTATTCATTTATACAGGGCCAGATTTAGAGCTTTCTGTAGTGAATATAGTAGTCCCAGATTACGTAACAAATTTGGGTTCATGTCGCCTGATGGTAGCATCCACTGTGGCTCCAGAGGCCGGTCTGTAGGTTGCTTCATCTTCAATACTAGTTGTGTACGTAACAACAAGACCCAGGGTAGATAGTGGTAGCTGGATCCTTATGGCCTAATCATGTTAAAGCCAAAGCCCCAACTCTGACTCCTCAATTAATAATTATCTTTAATAATAATCTTTATATAGCGCCAACAGCACTTTACAATATAGAGGGTATAATTACAGACAAAAGACAGACATTACACAGTGAGCGCTACTTACTCTATTTCCCAAACCTCCGACTCCTGACTCCCTCATACACGGCGCATGTTTAAGTGATAACTTTACTGTAGTAAAATGGGAACATCAGGCTGTTTATCACTGTATGACACAATAATCAAGCTATTTAGGTAGAACAGACACTGACCAGCAAAAGGGTAACAATGTTTTTTATCTTTTGAACACTTGTGGGTTGATTTGAAGAAAAAGCTGTATTTGTATCCAAGTCCAGTCTGCACCAACATTGGGAATGTGCAAAGAGACCTGGGATCAGATTTTGGTCAAGATATGCTTGAATCTGATTCAGAGCCCAGAAGGATTTAGCAGAGCTGAAAACCAAAAGGTGGATTTCCCCAAAAACTAACAAAATAATACAAAATTAAACATTTGATTTTTAGGAGCAAAACAGGAACAATGCAGTTACAGGAAAGAATCTGCAGAACTAAAACAGATGCTAAATACTTGCAAGTCAAATTTATGTATAAGATCGGCAAGATGACTGTATATAAAATTACAGTAGCCTCATGTACAAAGCTGTAGTGGATGAAGAGATAAGGAGCCTTAGGCCGTGTTCACACGGCTTATTCCCGACGGATTTGTGAGCCGGATTGCGCTCACAAATCCGGCGTGAATAAGGGGCGGGGCGCGGGGGGCGCCGCTCCCCGGCCCATAGACAATGCATTGTTTACCCGGGGCGTTTCGCGCCCGTTAATAATGTTCAAAGTCACTTTCTCCCCCCGGGGGCGGATTCGCCGAGCGGGGAGAAGCGACGGAACCACTGTTCTCTATGAGAGCAGTGGATTACCGTAATTTACCTGACGGATTGGCGCCGTACTGCCAGCGCAAATCCGGGGTGGGTACGGCGCCAATCCCCGGAGGGAAATAAGCCGTGTGAACGAGGCCTTAAAGTCAAAGGTTTTAAAACATTTGTTACCCTTCTGCTTGTCATGTAAAATATTTTTTATTGGATATGACTTTAGAAAACAAAAAAATTGTAATATGCAAAACACTGCAGGAACATTTGTGGAGTCTGTGAATTTGTTCTGAGAAATAGTATTTGCCTCCATCAGATCCTGCATACATGACCTCACATCTGATCTCATTATTTCCAGGCAGAGAAACAGCCTCTCTACACTAACTTGGTTGGGAGTTAAGCGGTGACCACAGGGGCAACATCTCTAACAATGCAGGGTATAAAGGAATTGCCTCAGCCACAGTCAGTTTTGATTTAATGGTTGGACTTCTATTCTTTGAAAGCAGGTGAAAAATTTTGCTGAATCTGTCATGGGGCGGAATCTTTTCCCTGGGCAGCGCTTTTGCATGCTCCATGTCATCAATTACACTCCTCATGTGATGAGGCTGAAGAAAATGGGAGCAGTAGCACTGGCCGGACCCAATTCCTCTTGCTCTTTGCACTGCATCGAACTAACTGGACCAACTTATATTATATTCTGGGAGTCGGAGTCGCTCCATTTTATGACGACTCCGACTCCACAGCCCTGGTTAAAATACAATAAATTTGTAGCACATGTAAATGACACAGTAGCTAAAGCTTCCAGCAACAGAAGCTATGCATCATTGCATAAACCACAAAATACAGAGCCATTTTGCTAAAGAGCAGGGGCAACAGCAAGGAGGTAACTCTGGACCCGGGTAGGGAAATGCTCTAAAGGTAGCCTGTTGTGACAGACCTATCAAAATAAGGAGGTTGGTGAGATACGCTTAAAGTCTAGGCTCTACTACCCCTGCATCTGCTTTGTATGTTCATTGTATGCATTCGAAAAAACCCCAGATATGTAGTATTCTTCTCACTACAAAGATGAGCTTTAAACATGCAGGGACCAGTAATTGAAGAGATTTTTCCAAATATATTGCTTGATTTTTTTAGCTTTGTTGAGGAGATAAGATAGACTTAATCAGCGCTGAGTGCACCCAGGTTTATCTAGATAACCGACCTGCTATCTCATTCTCTCCCTGCTGTCTTCTTTAGTAGCAGGGATGAAGACAGGTCGGGCTGCTGGCAGTGTTTTATCTTCTTTGTTTACTTTGAGCTCTGTGGCTCTCTGCACTTATAGATAACATCTCCTGCTTTCATGTCAGTGCTATTAGAAGAGCTATAAATGCGGAGCTGATATGCAGATCACTGCCTCAGCCTGAACAGGAAGAGACAGGATGCATGAATCTGAATCTGCTTTTGGCTTTGAAACACTGTGGTGAGACAAACCCGTTAGCCATAAGGGCCCGATCACCTGATTTTTTTTCTATTTCCATGTCTTCTCTGTGTACTGTATTGTGTACTTGGCTATGATATTCTGAATAGAGGAGTGGCGGGTAATGTATATATACAATACAATATATATGACATATCCGTATAATCTACCTTCCCCCTATACTGATGTGTACAATTATGTCTAATAAATGCATCTTAGGGATAGTTTCAGTATTAGACTATCAAGGAAGCCAATACAAGGAGAATGTGCAGACTTCACGCCAATGTAGCTCTTGCTTGAAACCCTGATTAAAGGGGTTTTGCCACGTTCTCATTTCATACCTCCTGCATCCAGCTCTTCAGCTCTGTGTGCTCAGAAGGGGGCGTGTGTGATTTGTTTGAATTGCATATCATGTGACCCAGCAGGATGACATCACCATGCCTTTCCTCTCTGTAGTCAAAGAAAGGTCTGTTTATGTAAAGCATTGTGAGTAGCTGAGAGGTCAAGTTTTTGCCTCCAGACACAAGGGTCCCAGGTTCAAATCCCTGCAGGAACCAAACCTGTCTTTTTTTTTTTTTTTTTTTTTTTCTCTTTATCAATGCACAGACCTCATTGGGGTTTCTTTTTTATTTATTTGCACTGTCTGACTTATTACCAAGGAGTACAGAGGATGGGAGTAGAGTGACAGCACCTGGGGTTTGAACACTCAGTAGCTGCCTGAGAAGAGAGGTGATGTCTGAGCATGTCTGACCAGGACTGAGGAGCTCTCAGCCCTGGTCGTATCCCCTGGAGACGAGCTGTAAACAATGGATCACTAAAGGAGCAGCTAAAACAAAAACGGTGCAGAATTTTCAATAATAATGAATGGTGAAAATGTTTATTTCGTTTGCAAGCATCCCACGTCAATTTTACTTCGTGGCAAAACCCCTTAAGTTGCTTGGAAGATGTTTGCCTCGATGGGGAGTTTTGGTTAGATTCTGGATAAATGTACTACATATAAAATTAGCTAAGGGTAAGTTCACACAAGAGATAATTGACATGTCAATTCTTTGTAGGTACTGACAGTATGCGCCAAAAATATTTGAGTAAAATTGAGATTTTTCCATAGGGTATAATGGAAATCAGTTAACTGACGGTTTGGATGCAGATTCTGAGGCAGATTCTTCACTGAATCCGCGTCCAAATCCATTGTGTGAACGTTCCCTAAAGGTTTTTCCACAGTTTTTTTTTTTAGAAAATGATGATGTCGTCTTCTTCATGGCTCACATGGTGCCGTACACCAGGCATCCTCAAACTGCGGCCCTTCAGCTGTTGGTAAACTACAACTCCCATCATGCATTCATATAATCTATAACAGTAGGAATGATGGGAGTTGTAGTTCCCCAACAGCTGGAGGGCCGCAGTTTGAGGATGCCTGCCGTACACTATGTAAGTGATCGACTTCTGGTCATGTGGGACGTGATGGGTGAGGGACTGCCGGGGATACCAGAGCTCTGGCGGCGCCAGAATGGCGGTGACTGGAGAGGTGGGTGCCCTTTTTCTATCACAATGGGGGTGACAGGCAACGTTTTGAAGATAGTGGAAAACCCCTTTAATTTCTTTCTGTTTTCTCATGATCCTGAATTCAAAACAGATTTCTTTCTTGTAATTCTTTGCAAACTAATATCGCAGTTGTGCAATTTGAAGCTTGTGGGTGGATTATTTTCCACACTTTTGCTGCGGTTAGATAATTGTGCAAGCATTTCAGAAGCATCATCTCTTGTAGGAATTACGTAATAAGGGGCGGTCATGTGCTTTATCCTCTGGGACTTTCTTCTAGATTTATAGGGAATCTCTGTTCGTTTCTCACTAAGGGTTTCCCTGATTGTTGCCTATACATCTGCATTATAAACCATGCTCTATCTATGGAGGCAGCTCGACTTCCCCCCCCCAGTGTCTGCAAATGCTTTAAAGGGGACTTGTCACATTGGACATGATCTGCAGGCTGTTATACAGAAGGGCGAGCTGAGAAGACTGATTTAGAGTCATGTAGGAAAAGTATTTTTATTAATTGCTATCCCTGCTTTTCTGAATTAAGGAGTCCTGTAGGCGGTGCTATCAGTGATTGACAGCTGCATCTCTGTAAGGACACTCATAGACGGAGGTTGTCACTGATCACCTTCCGGTCTGCCCTACTCACAATAAACAGGGATTTAAAGGGAATGTGTCATCAAAAATGACTTATTGTTTAACTCACGTTTTTATGTTAAACACATTTTTTTAGGAATTTTTGGTTCTATTTCTTTTTAATTTTCCATATTGCTTTCAATATTTTTTAATAATTCTTGAGTCCGGCAGTTTTCACTTTGGCCACTAAGACTAATAGTCTGATACTTCCTGTTCTGTACAGAAAGATTCTCCGTTTTCTGCTCATTACTAACACAAAGAGGGTCAAACTGAAAGGAGACACCAGTGTGAATAGATAACACAGGATCCACCAGTCACAAGAGGATATAGTCACAGTTCACCCTTTCACCTCCCTGCACAGTGACTTCTTCCCAGGTCACAGAGCATGACTAGAAAACTCTCCTATAGAAGTCAATAGGACTGATTCAGTCTTAAGGTTCCTATTTGCATGAAGCTACTGTAAAGCATCTCTCTGACTGCTGTTAAAGCAGGGCAAATAAGGCCTAGTGGCCAAAGTGAAAACTGCAGGACTTAAGAATTATTAAAAAATATTGAAAGTGATATGAAAAATAAAAAAAAAATCAACCAAAAATTCCTAAAAAATGTGTTTAACATAAAAACGGGACTTAAACAATGTCATTTTTTGATGACACATTCCCTTTAAATGAATAAGAAGCAACTTCTACTGAATCTTTGCCCACATAACTATATATCAGTCTTCTCAGCTCCTCCTACTCTATAACACGCTGCCCGCAGATCAGATAGCATGTTCAGTGAGACAGGTTCCCTTTAAAGTGGTTGTCTCACTACAAGGATTGCTTTTTATTTTAAAGATCTTGCAAAAACAAGTCACTTTGCAATATGTGTCCATTAACAGTGTCCTACCTATTCCTAGATATCCCCTCTTGTACGGGCTGCATCAGCTTTTCTAGTCGCTATAGCTACAGACCTGTTCGATCTCTCCTGATAGGCTGCCAGTGATGGTCGCTATAGCTACCGACCTGTGTCCTTAGCAGCTCTTCACTGTAGGCCAGTAGTAGCCAGTAAACATGCCCATGAATTCAAAAATAAAATCTAGAAAACAGGACTGAAGTAAGATGAATCCCCTTTAAGGAAGAATACTCTTAATGCAATGTGTACATGCATTGGCCTATCTGACCACGACATGAAGGACTATTTTCTTATTCTCCTGACAATGTTATCCAACTTCTCCAGACCCTTTCCCATCTGGAATTGGTTTAAGATGGGGGGTAGTCCCTTAATTTTCAGGAAATGTGCTCTGGGTGTATATTAGTGTTTCATATAATGCTGTTTGTATTGGCTTCTAATATTGAAGAGGCTATGTGACATTTCCTGACAGGTTTGTGTTAGTAAATCCTTGTGTTCTCTGTACAATAACTATTCTGGAGCTTCTTCTCTTATAAGTCTGTTGTGCTGAGCTTTTGTGCTGAAACTGTCAGCTGGGTGTTACCAATTGAGGGTGTGTCCCTGCACAAAAATACACAAAGAGAGAGGAATAAATGGACATAAAATGTAACTTTTAATAAATAAAAATATCGAAACACATACAACGCCACACAAGGCGTCTACAACACAGAGACCAAAGAATACACTATATAATGAATAGGGGAGGGACCAGTTTAGAATATCCCTATGTGGCCCTGGATGAAAAGGCACTGTTAAGCCCTAACCTGTCGGAAAAAAACCAGGAACATCGCCCCAAAAAGGGCGGTTCCGTCAGGAGCCTGACACTACTAACACTCACCGTAGGGTAATTCCATTGGTCCCATCCTGACATGTTTGGATCATCCTATGATCGCATCAGGGGATGGTGTGGAAAAGGGAGGAGACCAACCGGAGGAGCAACCCAAAATTGTATAGAGCAAGTAATTTGCGAGTACCAAATTTAAAAGACAAATGCCTTATATGCTACCATTAGTATGTATATCACAAGGCATTATGGGAAAGGAGCTGAGAAGCTCTAGCGCCCTCTGTTGGATGTAACAAATCCTCAATTTGCGTTTAACCCACTAGGTCTTTGGAAAGCAAAAGGGATATTTAGCCAAGCCAGCACCGCCCATCTGCAGACAGCCGTTTCGGGGTGTTGGCCCCTCGTCAGTACAGAGCAGAGCTAGCTTGGCTGAGTATGTATACTCACACCAATCCTGAAGTCAGAAAATCTCTAGACAAAGTGTGAGAGAAGAAAAGATGCAGCATACCTTCTAGGCAAACAGGAGTACAGGCATCAGCAAAGGATTACAACGTCAAAACTAGCATAAGAGCACCCCAGCATCGGCTGGTGAAAGGAGACCCTGCACAGTCTGACACTGTCCAATCAGTGCTGGCAGTCAGTGTGTGCAGGACACACCCCTTTGAAGACTGCAGTGCTAACACCCAGTTGACAGATTCAGGGATACATTTCTAGGAGTGATAGCAGAGGGTCTGTAGAGTAGATGCTTCAGAATGATATCACAGGAAACACAAGGATTTACTAAACCAGTCATGTCAGGAGAGGTCAAGAGGTATTACCATTTTGTCGGCTGTATCTGCACTGCACAGTTTCTCAGTCGTTATTTCAGCGGTTTTTCGTTTTCTAAAACCGCTGATAAAACGACTAGTTCCCGTAGACTTTAATGGTAAAACATTCTGTGGTCTCCATAGAAATCTTTTTTCTGTTCACAGTCGTTTTTTATAGCATGTTGCAAAAGAACGACAGAACAGGACACAAAATTTAAATTTAAAGTACGTGTAAACCACAGGATGTTTTTTGCGCAGTTTTTGGACAGTTAAGCTGAAGAAAGAAAAGTGCCGGAGATACGATCGTTTTCTTATGCAGTGTGGACATAGCCTTAGTTTTTGACACATTTTTTGTCCTAAGCTGTGTAGACCTATGAAGAGAGCTGGGCTCCTGGCAGGACGAGGCTACAAAGGAGATACAGCTCTGAATCGGCATGTGACCACTTCAGCCTCCCGATCGGTGGAGATTGGCCCCCTCCATGAGCACATCCTACTGACACTCCATCACTTTAGAGCAAACCTCCAAAACTACACTTGGTAGATCAGGTTTTCCACAAACTTTTCAACATGGAATCAAAACATTTTATGTTTTCCCAAGAATTGTTAATGAAAAGAATATGTTCTGCCTTCTTTTTCTATATGGTGCCAGGATGTCTGACGGCAGTGAAGTAATACTGACATAACAGTTGGCGGACAAGTAGTACCGAGACTGCCACCAGAATCTCCGATGTCGGTGCTCCAGCCCATAACCCGGCTGTCAGCATGGTTTTATCACACTTTGGTAATGAGTAGAAGCGACTTCTTTTTTGACTTGGTTATGCTTTCCAGTGTTTTTCATCATACTGGACTGCATGACCCCTTTCACTGAAATAGAGGTATATTTCATGAACTTACATAACTGTATTGGGAAATTGCTTAAAGGGGTTTTGCCACAAAGTAAAATTGACGTGGGAAGCTTGCAAATGAAATAACAAACATTTTCACCATTCATTATTATTAAAAATTCTTTACCGTTTTTGTTTTAGCTGCTCCTTTAGTGATCCATTGTTTACAGCTCGTCTCCAGGGGATACGACCAGGACTCAGAGCTCCTCAGTCCTGGTCGCACATGCTCAGACATCACTTCTCCTCTCAGGCAGCTACTGAGTGTTCAAACCTCAGGTGCTTTCATTCTACTCCCGTCCTCTGTTCTCCTTAGTAATTAGTCAAACAGTGCAAATAAATAAAAAAAAACTCAATGAGGTCCTATGCATTGATAAAAAGAAAAAAACCCACAGGTTTGGTTCCTGCAGGAATTTAAACCTAGGACCCGTGTGTCTGGAGGCAAAAACTTTACCTCTCAGCTACTCACAATGCTTTACATAAACAGACCTTTCTTTGACTAGAGAGGAAAGGCCTTGTGATGTCATCCTGCTGGATCACATGATCTGCAATTCAAACAAATCACACATTTGAGCACACAGAGCTGAAGAGCTGGATGCAGGAGGTATGAAATAAGATCGTGGCAAAACCCCTTTAAATGGGTGTTCCAATGAAAGCACTTCCATATTGCAGGTCTGCTCATAGTTGGCCATGAGCTGACTATCTTACATAATGAGTAGGGCATCCTTATGCCAGTGATCCCCATTCATTTCTATAGGTGTACAGAATATAGTGAGTGAGTGTGTTTTGCTTTGTAATTGGAACTCCTACAGAAATGAATGGGGTGACCAGCCGCAAGTGCCACCCTCCTCATGTGCCATTGTGGGAAAACCCTTTTCATAGCAATTGTCCAATGTTATGGATGTACCTAAAATGAGCAGGAATCCAGTTGAGGCCTCATTCACACAGCAATTGTGGCAGCCTGTTTTGTAGTATCCATTGGAATCCTGTAAAACAAAAAATTATATCCCAAGGGGGCCACATACTTCCATAGGGCCAATCTGTGAGCGCCTGTGTCTTTTCATTGGTGCCTCTATAGAATACTGCAGCAGAATGTGCTATTCCATTCAGTAGAAGGCAGAATGCCAACAGGGCCCAAAGGAACACCCCTTTGTCTCTTCTGGGTGAATGGGGCTTATAGATACAGCCAACTTTACCAGTGCATAGAACCAACAGGCGGCTTAAAATGGCCTTATCTATCCAGTACTATTGACTCCTTGTTGATTAGGGAGTTTATACTTCATGATACTTCCTGGAAAACAAGGTAAGACGTCCACACGTGGGGCAATACCATTGTTTTTATAGACTCAAAAAAAAGTCACAGGACACAGAGCCTGAGAGTCCTGCTTTCTCCGCCCACACACAGTGATTGACATCCATTAGCAGGAGTTTTTATACATGGAGAGCCATCAATCAATGTGTGGGGATTGACAAAGCAGGATTCCCGGGCTCTCACTGTGTCCTGGAGCATTTGCATATACAGCTCTGGAAAAAAATTAAGAGACCAATGGAAAATTTTCAGTTTCTCTGATTTTTCTCCTCAATGGTATGTATTTTTGGAGAAAAATGTACATTGTTATTTTATTATATAAAATACTGACAACGGTCTCCGAAATTCAAAGCAAAACATTTTGTATTTATATGTAGTAAATGAGAAATCTTCAAAATAATAAAAAAGCGGCAGCAGTGCTTTCAGACTTCAAATCATGTAGAAGAAAACAAGTTAATATTTAGTTAGAAACTATAAGACTAATGTTTTAAGTCAGGAAGAGTTCAGAAATCAATATTTGGTGGAATAACTATGTTTTTTTTCATTCAAATTCCTTTTGGCCTATTCCGAGCACTTGTTTTGCCATCCAGCTTGTCCTATTACAAGAGGATTGTGAAGACCACAGCAGTGTTTTTTAGGGTGCTTTCACACGGTGCGTTTTTCAATGCATTTTTTGTGCAGGAAGGCACAGCAAATAATGCTGTACATTGCTGCACAAAAATTGCTGTCAATTTGCGGTAAAATCGCGGTAATTACCGCGATTTTTGCAGCGATTTTTGAGCAGCAATGTACAGCATTATTTGCTGTGCCTTCCTGCACAAAAAATGCATTGAAAAACGCATCATAAACGCACCAAAAATGCACTGTGTGAAAGCACCCTTATTCTTTCCTTCATTAAATAAGATTTGGTTCAGGTGATCACCTAATCAGAAGCACATTAACTAGAATGAGGTGGACTTTGGTTGGAATTCAACTGACACTGGAATAGAATGGCTGTCAGACATGTAGAGAGGCTGATTTTTAGAAAACTGTACAGCGGTCCCTTTATTTTTTCCGGTGCTGTGTGTGTAATATATATATATATTATATTCTCTAATCACCCATTAGTCAGTGGTACTGGATCCAAGTATTGGCGAGACAAGGCCCATTTCACACTGGGTTTTTAAGTCCCTGTTTGCTCTATGTGCTGCTGAATCTCCCAGCACATATGTCAATGTATTGATAAGCCACCATTTACTCCAGAAAGTGTCATTTTGGCCCTAGTGGGCTGCTGTGTTGTTATACTTTGCCTTTCTTTAGTATGGAATAGCACTGTCTAGTGACCTATTCTATGGAGGCAGCTATGAAGTGTGGCGTTCTCTGAGCCTTGGCAGCATTTACACAGCTCATTACAAGGCAGTAATAATTTATAGAATACGTCTATATTTCCCATCTCAATATTATCTTCCCCTCCCCTCTCCAGCTCAGGTAGGGCCGCATTAGGAAACTGGTCATATACGTTTTAAAGGGGACCTGTGACTTCTTCTGATATGTCTAATTTAGTAAATGCTTGGCTCCCCTGTGAAATAACCGCTCCGGAGCATCTTCTCTTACAAATCTATGTTGTGCTGTTCTTCCTCGAAATGTGTTGCTGAATCTGTCAGATGGGTGTGACCATTCCAGTTTATAAACGGGTATATCCTGCACACTCTGACTGTCCATACTGATTGGATAATGTCAGACTGTGCAGGGGGCACCCCCCAACTGGTAACACCCAGCTGACACATTTGTAATGACTTTCTTGGAGGAAGAACAGGGGAACTACGTAACATGGAGATGTGAGGACAGATGTTCCAGAATTGTTGTTTCACAGGCAGCACAAGTATTAATAACCGACACGTCAGGAACAGCCACAGGTCCTCCTTAAAGGGGAGTTCCAGGATCTAAGAAAGCTCATTTGTCTGTCGGGGCATGATTAAAAATAGAAGGTAAGACTCATACTTACCTCCCGGACGCTCCCGTTCACTCCCGGTGCTGGTCCAGTGATCTCCACTGTAGCACTGAATGGTCTTTATTTACGTGATCGCTGCAGCCACGTCCAGGTGATGACGTGGCCTGTGATTGGCTGCTCCGGTTACATGAAGAACATTCAGTGCTTACATCCAGGATGTACAGAGCAGGAGCGAACAGGAGCCCCCTGGGGATTGTTAAAGGAGTTGTGCCACAAAGTGAAATTGACTTGGGAAGTTTGAAAAATAAATAATAAAACATTTTCACCATCATTATTAAAAATTCTGCACCATTTTTGTTTTAGCTGCTCCTTTAGTGATCCATTGTTTACAGCTCGTCTCTAGGGGATACGACCAGGGCTGAGAGCTCCTCAGTCCTGGTTGCACATGCTCGGACATCACCTCTCCTCTCAGGCAGCTACTGAGTGTTCAAACCCCAGGTGCTGTCATTCTACTCCCGTCCTTTGGACTAATTAGTAATAAGTCAAACAGTGCAAGTAAAAAAAAAAAAAAAAAAAAAGAAGAAACCTCAATGCGGTCTGTGCATTGTTAAAGAGGCAAAAAAATCCACAGGTTAAGTTCCTGCAGGAATTTGAACCAAGGACCCTTGTGCTGTAAAGCAAAAAAGTTACCTCTGAGCTACAGTGTAGCTACTCACAGCTCTATACATAAACAGACCTTTCTTTGACTAGACTCGAGAGGAAAGGCCTGGTGATGTCATCCTGCTGGGTCACATGATATGCAATTCATACAAATCACACACGCCCCCTTCTGAGCACACACAGCTGAAGAGCTGGATGCAGGAGGTATGAAATGAGATCGTGGCAAAACCCCTTTAAGTATGAATCTTCGCTTCTATTTTTAATCATGCCCCCCACAGACAAATGGGCATAAATACACTCACCGGCCACTTTATTAGGTACACCATGCTAGTAACGGGTTGGACCCCCTTTTGCCTTCAGAACTGCCTCAATTCTTAGTGGCATAGATTCCACAAGGTGTTGCAACGATGCTCAATTGGTACCAAGGGGCCCAAAGAGTGCCAAGAAAATATTCCCCACACCATGACACCACCACCACCAGCCTGAACCGTTGATACAAGGCAGGATGGATCCATGCTTTCATGTTGTTGACGCCAAATTCTGACCCTACCATCCGAATGTCGCAGCAGAAATCGAGACTCATCAGACCAGGCAACGTTTTTCCAATCTTCTACTGTCCAATTTCGATGAGCTTGGGCAAATTGGAGCCTCAGTTTCCTGTTCTTAGCTGAAAGGAGTGGCACCCGGTGTGGTCTTCTGCTGCTGTAGCCCATCTGCCTCAAAGTTCGCCGTACTGTGCGTTCAGAGATGCTCTTCTGCCTACCTTGGTTGTAACGGGTGGCTATTTGAGTCACTGTTGCCTTTCTATCAGCTCGAACCAGTCTGCCCATTCTCCTTTGACCTCTGGCATCAACAAGGCATTTCGCCCACAGGACTGCCGCTCACTGGATGTTTTTTCTTTTCGGACCATTCTCTGTAAACCCTAGAGATGGTTTTTGCGTGAAAATCCCAGGAGATCAGCAGTTTCTGAAATACTCAGACCAGCCCTTCTGGCACCAACAACCATGCCACGTTCAAAGGCACTCAAATCACCTTTCTTCCCCATACTGATGCTCGGTTTGAACTGCAGGAGATTGTCTTGACCATGTCTACATGCCTAAATGCACTGAGTTGCCGCCATGTGATTGGCTGATTAGAAATTAAGTGTTAACGAGCAGTTGGACAGGTGTACCTAATAAAGTGGCTGGTGAGTGTAGGTCCCAGAACACCCCTTTAAAATGCATTGAACAAAACTGTTGTCCAAAAAACATAGGAAACAAGAGGAAATCCTAGAGGGTACGATCTAAGGTTTACTTTTTGTAACTAGAACATTGAATTGCCTTGAGGAAGAGCTTTGAGAGCTCGGACCCTTCGGGCCATGAGATTTTCTATTGGTATTTGCTCATCTCCCCTCGTTCTCTCAGTGCCTGGTTGGAGGTTGGCGGCATCTAGCAGCCACTAGATTGCGTGTCTCCATCCCACTCCTCCACATAGCCTCCAGTCTAGACTGGTGTGAGAGTATGTGATGGCATTGTTACCGGGCTGTGTGTGGAGAGCGGCAGAATGTGGGCTGTGTGTTTCCATCAATCCCTCTTACACCGCGCCGCCGCCGCCTTCTGGCTGACGGGAGATGGGATCCGGATTACAGAGGCTCGATTTTCAGTAGCTGCGCTCCACGGCGAGGACTGTGCGCCGACTATTTCAGAAGTTTATTCTGTTTATGTTGAACGTGTTTTCTCCTTTGGAAAGAACAGCACACAAGGTGTCATTTACACACCACGCCTGTTTGATTTTCCTCGGTGGTTTGCTTCAACACTTTCTTGCCTCCAGCAATGTAGATATTTTTCTGCCGGCGACGTAATTGAATTAAAGGTAAACGAACTAAAAAAACACAGTCTTTTTTTTTTTTTTTTCTCTTCGTTTTGGGTATCTCTTTAAATAGAAGATCTTAAAGGGGTGCTTTGGGAGTTATTCCCTGCCTAATAATTAGACACTCGCTGCTGAGCAACCCCAGGAGCTGTCATTCTACGCCCGTCCTCTGTACTCCTTAGTAATTAGTCAAACAGTGCAAATAAAAAAAAAAAAAAAGAAACTTCAACGAGGTATGTACATTGATAAAGAGAAAAGGTTTGGTTCCTGCAGGGATTTGGACTCCTGTGCTGTGAGGCAAAATCTCTAACCACTGAGTTACATTGTAGCTACTCATAAACAGACCTTTGTTTGACTAGAGTGAGCACACTGTGGAGGAAGGCCTGGTGTTATCAGTCTGGGTCATATGACAGGGAGTTCAAACAAATCGCACACGTTCCCTTTTGAGCACACTGAAAGCTGAATAGAGGACATGAAATACCTTTGTGGCAAAACCCCTTTAAAATCATACTTTCCTTCCACACTCTCTTCTTCAGTCTTGGTGCCGTTCTTTTCATCCTCGCTGAAACAGTGGACGGGCGTTATTCACATGTCAATTGCAGCCAATTACAGGCGACACAGGTCACGTTCGCATGATGTTGCAGCCTGTGATTGGCTGTACATGTCACGTGAACAGCTCACTTCTACTTCTGGGATGTACGGACCGGCTGTCGGGACTGGGTGGGAATGTCGGGAGCGTAGTATGAGTCTTCTATTTTATCACGCACCGACGGACCAATGATGTCTTGACTCCCGGAACTCCCCCTGAAGGGCAATTCTGGGTTGGGGGGGGGGGAGAGTTCCTCCCTCCCTCTTAAAACAGCACCACTTTTTTCTATGGCCGTTACTGGTATAGCAGCTTAGCCTCATTAACTTGAATAAAAAGACGCTGCAATGCCTGAGAGTAGGGCTGTTTATAAAAGGTTAGGCCCCGTTCGCATCATGTTTTTTTTTTTCCTACGCCGAGAGTATACATCTTCATAGCTTAAAAGGGTATAGCATGAATGATACATAGACAATAATGGGGAAAACCTAGTTCCTACGACTGTCTGGTTTACATCTCTATACTTAAAGAGAACCTGTCACATAGTTTATGCCCCCCTTGCTGAGGGCAGAACAAGCTAGTGTCAGACCTGCTGTTTCCAGCGCTGTGTCCCTTATTCTGTAAGATGCTGGAGTTTTCGTGTATTTAATGCTCAAATCTGCAGTTTTCAGCCAGAAGAGTCATTCAAAGAGTCAGTTTTTCAAGCCCCACCCACCTGAGGCTAGCCCCGCCCACCTCAACTGCTAAACCTATTACTTTGAATAGGTAGAAACATGTGAATAACTGTCAGTGGGTGGGGCTAGCCTTTGGTGGGCGGGGCTAACACCTGCTCATGAATAAGATTTGGGGGGTAAATGCTCTAAAACTACAACATCTTATAGAATAAGGGACATAGCGCTGGGAACAGCAGATCTGACACTAGCTTGTGCTGTCCTCAGCAAGGGGGACATGAACTATGGGACAGGTTCCCTTTAAGGTATGTTCACAAGGCATTTCTTAAATACATATTTGGGTACGTTTTACGTACCGGAAAACGGACGCTAATACATATTTAACAATATTCTTGTGTAATTACATTGATTTCAATGTAAAATACGTATCGTCGTTCAGACGATACGTTTTTTATATCTGTTTTTGCACTTCGTAAAACGGATGCGTTCAGAGACTTGACATGTCAATTCTTGATCCTTGTAACGCATTAAAAAAGCCCAATAGAAACTAGAGGAATTGGTTTTTGCAGTCCAGAAAACACATCCAAATATGTATCGCACTTTGTGATAAGTTTTTGGATGCGTTTGACGCAATACGTTTTACGTATTCCAAAAACGTATCCAAGACTCCATCTGCACAGACCCTTAACTCTACACATTATTTTTAAGCTCTACGTGTGGATGTGCTAAATGGATATGTTTTTTCACTTATTAGTTTCAAATATACATATATATATTTTTTTTTACTAATTCTTCACAGAAAAAGGTTAGAAAAACATATCCTTTTTTTCTGTCAAATACAGACAAAAATAGATGCAAATGTAAGCACAAATGTTTCATGTCGTTCTTTTTTCACATTTTTCTACTACGTCTTTCACATAGTTTTTAGACTATTTGCGAGTGTCATTACATTGTAATCATGCCTCTTTACGTCTGTATGGTTTTTTTTTTCCCCCTTTAAAAAAAACCTGAACAACATTTTTTTTTTTTTTTAACACAAATCAAATGTAGGCAATGAAAAGCTGTACGTTTGCATATGTTAAATGAATATATTTTTAATGTAATAGAGAATAAAAACGTGAAACCAATTCTTTATTAGTAACAAAAAGTTAGAAAAATCTTCTTTTCTATAATGTGAGCAGAAAGAGATGCACATGTATATTCAAATGTTTCATGTATTGTTAAAAAAAACCAAAGACCTAGACAAAACCTGTATATGTTTTTGGTCATAAAACGTATCTATTTTACGTATGTGCTTATTCAGCAAAACTGCTTTAAAAGGGGATCTGGCATGACCAGCGGCTCACACAAGATAGCGGGGCCCGGTAGTAGGAGCTTCAATAGGGCCACTTCCTGAAGCTGTTCTGCTCATCATGGTAACCATAGATATGGTGCTTGTTGATCGCTTTGCATGTCTTGGTAATGTAGAGGTTTTATGTTTCAGGGTCACTACTCATGGGCTGTCTCCTCTTGTGATTGGTGGATCCTGTGTTATCTATTCACACTGGTGTCTCATTTCAGTTTGACCCTCTTTGTGCTGATAATGAGCAGACAACTGAGAATCTTTCTCTACAGGACAGGAAGTGTCAGACTGTCTTGGTAATGTAGAGGTTTCATGTTTCGGGGTCACTACTCATGGGCTGTCTCCTCTTGTGATTGGTGGATCCTGTGTTATCTATTCACACTGGTGTCTCATTTCAGTTTGACCCTCTTTGTGCTGATAATGAGCAGACAACCGAGAATCTTTCTGTACAGAACAGGAAGTGTCAGACTGTCTTGGTAATGTAGAGGTTTCATGTTTCAGGGTCACTACTCATGGGCTGCAAAGCAGCCCTTATAGGGAACCTGTCCCGCTGTCCACTGTCTGATCTGCTGGCAGCTTGTAACAGAGCAGGAGGAGCTGAGCAGATTGATGTATAGGTTTCTAGTGAAAGATTCATTAGAAGTTGCTTTTTATTCATTTAAGGGGAATGTGTCATCAAAAATGTCAAATTCTTTAAGTCCCGTTTTTATGTTGAACACATTTTTTAGGATGTTTTATTTTTTTTTTATTTTTTTTTTCCATATCACTTTCAATATTTTTTAAAATAATTCTTAAGTCTTGCAGTTTTCACTTCGGCCACTAGGCCTTATTTTTACTACTTTAACAGCAGTCAGATGCTTTACAGTAGCTTCATGCACATAGGAGACTTAAAGGGGTTGTCTCGCTACAAAGAATAGCTTTCAAGTTGTAGGGAACACAAAATATAGACATTTTCCAAATATATTGCTTTGTTCATCTGTTTTTGTTAAGGAGATACAAGTGAATTAATCACCTCCCTGGCTATTTCAGTTCCTTCAGTAACCGACCTGTTTACATCTCTCCCCCCTGCTGTTTGTTCAATGAGATAGCAGTGAGTGAGGTCATCACACAGGTCGCGGCAGCCTCTGTGCTGCTGGGCAGTAAAAAGCTTGATTTATCTAAAGTAAACAGCACTAATTAGGACTTTTGTTTGAGGTATCAGATAAAGACTCCTGCTAGCAGTTTCTGAGAAGCTTCTGAGCTAATCTGAAATAATTAGCAACTGAAAACACGGAGTTGAATGCACCACGGAGCTGTATGCAAATTACAGTCATTCTGAACCAGGAAGTGACTATTTCATTCATGCATCCTATGAAACTCTGTAGGGAGACAACTCCTTTAAGACTGACCCAGTCCCATTGACTTCTATAGGAGAGTTTTCTAGTTATGCCCTGTGACCTGGGAAGACGTCAGTGTGCAGGGAGGTGAAAGGGTGAACTGTGACTATCTTCTCTTGTGACTGGTGGGTCCTGTGTTATCTATTCAGACTGGTGTCTCATTTCAGTTTGACCCTCTTTGTGCTGATAATGAGCAGATAACCGAGAATCTTTCTGTACAGAACAGGAAGTGTCAGACTGTCTTGGTAATGTAGAGGTTTCATGGTTCATGGTCACTACTCATGGGCCGCAAAGCAGCCCTTATAGGGAACCTGTCCCGCTGTCCATCTGTCTGATCTGCTGGCAGCTTGTAACAGAGCAGGAGGAGCTGAGCAGATTGATGTATAGGTTTCTAGTGAAAGATTCATTAGAAGTTGTATTTTATTCATTAAAATCCCTGTTTCTTCTGGGTTAAGGAGTCCAGTGGGTGGGCTTATCAATGATTGACAGCCTTCCTTGTATCAGTGTGCATATAGAGATAGCGGTCAGTCACTGGTAACACCGCCTACTGGACTCCTTAACCCAGAATAAGCAGAGATTTAATTGAATAAAATACAAATTTTACTGAATTTTGTTCCTACAAAACTATATCTCAATCTGCTCAGCTGCTCCTGCTCTGTAACCTGCTGCCAGCAGATCAGATAGCATGCACAATGTGACCAGTTCCCTTGCAGTCAGGACTACATCTCTAGTTGTGACTATATGCTACCTTATTTAAGGACAGCATTCCAAATATAGTAAAATGACTACAATACCTAGCAGTGTGGGGTATGCATGCTGTGCTGCCTCCATGGTTCACTCCTTTCCTTAACCCCCTCTCACATTGATTGACAGCTGCTGATATACCAGCAGTGTCTGTTATTGTGGGGGGGGGGGGGGGGGGGGCGCCACACTCATGAATATGCCGGACTCATAAATGAGTAGGGACCATAGCAGTCACTTGACTTTTCCCATTCACTTTTAAAGTTGTGTAACTCTGGGGGAGGGGAGAGGGGGGGGGGGGGGTTAGTTCATAGTCATTTGTATTGTGCCACAGTCACTTCATTTAATTTTGGAGGCAAAATCCAATTGTTGCTCTAGCAGAGTTCTTGTCTATCCCTGCCGGCCTCCCACACACATACAAGCAGTGTGCGGTGAAATTTGCGGAATCTGACGTCCAAGGATCCGACCCCTTGTTGCAGTAGAATAAAATAGCGCATGACTAGAAACAGGAGACTAAGAATAAGAAATGACGCCCCCCCCCCCCCAAAAAAAAAAATAATAATAATAATTAATAATCTGACACCAGACATCAGGTTGCATTGTTGCCAGATTAGAATCATTTGGTTGATATTTCTTCTATTTCCTTTTTTTTTAAAAAAATTTTTAAAAAACTTTATAAATCCGTATGTAGAGAGTAAGATAAATGGTGCCAACAAAGTTTATCCAAATTAATTACAAGTTGTCTTTTTCGGACCAATTCCCTTAGACTTCTGCCTGTGTTTTACTTTTATTGAGGCTGATTTTGCTGTGTTAGAAGACAGATTAGCCCCACTCATTACATCGCTTGGTTCCAAATACGTTTCTGATGCTCAGAACACTTTAAAAAACACTTTTTTATTTTTTTATTTTTTTTTTTTTTTCTTTTTCCTTTTTTTCTATTTTTCCTTTTTTTTTCTCTTTTTTTCTTTTTTTCCTTTCCTTTTTTTCATTCCTTTTTTCTTTTTCTTTTTTTTCCTTTTTTTCTTTTTTTCCTTTTTCTTTCCTTTTTTCTTTTTTTCCTTTTTTCCTTTCTTTTTTTCTTTTCTTTCTTTTATTCATTTATTTACTTTTCCTTTTTTTTACCATTTGCTTGTTTTTTTTTTTCCTTCTTCTCTTTCCTTTTTTCTTTTTTCCTTTTTTTCTTTCCTTTTTTCATTTCTTTCTTTTCTTCATTTATTTACTTACTTTTAGTTGGAGTTACCAAGCTTTGCTTGTTTGTTGTTTTGGATTTCCAGGGTCACTGCAATTCATTCTAATACGTATTTGATTCCAGCTGGGATTTGTTGCATTTTTGACCTTAAATAGTACTGTAGGATTTCCTGTATGAGTGTGTGTGTGGGCCGCCCATCCCCCACGCAGAGCGGACCCTGTGGTATTGTGTTCCTCTTAAGGACACTTTCTGTACATCCCAGTTTTGTGCTGACTAATCTCTGTATTCATCGGATATCCAGTTCCTTGAAGCCTTTGAGAGCGCAGTTATTCAAAGAATGACTCCAGAGCTGGGAGATTCCTGGCCCCAAGCGCTGAGTGCCATGGAGGGGGGAGGAGGGCTTCATTATCTGTCCTCTAATCAACATTTCCAATACAATCTCGGCTGCAGAAAGCCTGAGGTGGTCACGTTCCATCTTCTCTACAGTCTTACAATTTAGGGCCCAAGTTGCATTGTCGGGTCTTTTCGTGAGGGAAAGCACTTGCATTTTGTATTTTTGTTTCAAGGCTTTATGTATTTGGTGATTGTGATGTTCTCTGCAGGTTACCAGGTCTGGCATCATCTTTCCTTTATGTCTGATCTTCCATTGAGTTAACGCGGAATCATTCCCAGACATGAGACACCATTGTTATAAATATAGTGAATTCAGGGGTGTGTTTACTGGCTTCCACTAGGCTGCAGTAGAAGCCAGGTCTGTAGCTATAGCAACCAGTGCTGGCAGCCTATCAGGAGAGATTGAACAGGTCTGTAGCTATAGTGACCCGAGGAGCTGATGCAGCCCATACAAGAGGGAATATCTCAGAATAGGTAGAACACTGTTAATGGACATATATTGCAAAGTGACTTGTTTCTGCAAGATCCTTAACATAAAAAGCAATCCTTGTAGTGAGACAACCCCTTTAATGGCAGAAATAGCAGTGCCCAATTCTAAACCTGTTATCAGACTCTCCTGATGTAGGTTGGCCCATGAATGCTGTGTAAAGCTCTTTGGAAGGTTCCTGTGCGTTTGGGCAGCTATTCTGCCAATATTATATCGAGTAATTGCCACTTTAGCAAATCCATGATTTGTTTTGTAGTTCCAACAAAAGTCAATCCACATAATAAAACTGTTCTTGGATCAGGGGGCTCTGCTACCATTTAAATGCCGAGTTATTTCTTGAAGACTCTATAATTTTAATAGGGTGTTCTTACCAAGCTCTTTTATAGAGCCCACTTGTTCCAGACAGGCTCTCACTTTCTGTTCAGGCTGTGGCTGGTTCTACAGAAGTGACTAAAATGTCAGCTCTTCTATTCCTAGCTTAGCCTGTTAGATGGACATTAGTGATGGAGGGGTCTAAACAGCAGGCCAGAAGGCTACAGAGCTCTAAAAGGTTAAAGTTTGTCAGTAAAAAGATAAACAAGCTCCTGTGCTGCAGATAAGACACAGCAGAGAATGATGTCACCATCCTGATCAGCGGTTACAGCCTAAAGTGGCGGTCAGTAACTGGGGAAGCTTGTGTACACAAGCAGGAGATCAAATCTGCTCTAGCTCTGAAGGGAAGCAAAATCAGAACAGCATTGTGTTTGGCAATAATCTTTATTTATCCTTGCCTGCATGTTTAAAACTAATCAATGTGGTGGGAGTACCCCTTTAATAAATTAAAAATTGTATACAATCTGAGGAATTATAGTCTTGATGGTTCTATAAAATAATAACTAACCTCCAGCTCTGTTGAAAAATACAGTTAGTAACTATTTGGATAAGTCCTCCTCCCCCCCTTCTACCTCAACTAATGTTTTAAGCCTCCATCACAGGAATTCATTAGAATACCTTGAATAAGATACTAAAGGGCACATAAAGCTTGTGCTCACATGCAATAGAACATAGAGAGTCCTAACCTACATATGTCCTATAGTCTCCTGGTAGTAAATGGAAATCGTTCCAGCCACCAGCCGTCGCTCCACCGCAGTAAAGGCAAGTTCACACGACAGATTTGGCCGCGGGTTCCGACGCGGGTTCCGCGGCCAAAACCCCACCCAGATCGCGCCTAGTTTATTAACATGGTTTCCTATGGGAAACCGCGTTAATATTCACACTGCCGCGGATCGCGGCCCGGTTTGCCCCCTGCTATTAATTTGCATGGGGGCAAACCCTCAGCGCAAGCCGCGCCCCAAACCACGCCCCACTCGCGGCGAGACCACGCCCAGCGCCCGCGCCGCAAACCCGAGTCGGGAGACGCGCGTTTGTGGCGAGGTTCGATGAGGTTTTGCCAACGGCGACACCCGCGGCCGAAACCGCCGTGTGAACGGGGCCTAAATGTCAGGATATATATTGAGTATTAGAATGGGTATTGGTGATACTGGCCCCAAAATATGATCTCAGTGGGGCCTAATCAGATGAAGGGTCTTTGAAAGTTTCATGGCTTTTACCATATTAAAAACAGAAGCCATGACTCTATTGGGAACAAAGCCTCCTGTGTCGGTATCTACTAAATGATGCCCCACTGATAAGTAACGTCAGCGCCCATGTCGACCAGATATAAGAGGTGTCAGTAGTGTTAAAAAATGATTGGTAGCAATTATATAAAATAAACTTTTCCTGCAACTGGCCGCTACCTCCGCTGATGGTAGAGTGCCTAACGGGTCCACCAATGGCCGTTCATCCCGACTCCCCCATCTCAGCCAAGCTTGTGTGTGCTCTCAACGGGGAGAGTACAGGAAACCCCGGGGAGACTCCCCTAATGGCAGCTTTTCTCGAATGCATCAGGTATTGAAATTCAGTCAGAAGGCCGCTTACATGCAGTGGGCCCTCACCATCAGTCGCTTCTGGGACGACCTCTGTATGCTGAATCCAGAACTCTATGGAAAACCGGAAATCGGTTCTGAGGCCAACATAATGCAAAAGGAAGATTCTATAAAATTCAGCAGATAACTAATCCAGATAAAGCTAATCTGTACATATAACATCAAAAGGAGCTGCTGAAAGCTGGAAATCACTTTTTGTCTGAGGACAAATTGTGTACTTTATACACAATGTACCAGAAGAAAAGAAAATGGGGCCCTCACTGGGTGCCCGGAGGAGCCGCTCATCCTGGTGAATGTAACGAACAGCACAGGACATGAAGTACTGCACTATACTGTAGAGAGGCACTATTAGGGTATGTTCACACAATGTATTGTGGCGCGTACAGTATGTGTGTTTCGGGAGCTCGCACTCATCAGCGCATACTCCTGTGGGGGGCCCCATAGACATGCATTGCTCGTGGCGCGTAATCGCCGCAAGTAATTGACATGTCACTTATCTCACCTTGTGTACAATACGATCGTATTGTATGAGCGGGAGAGGAGGCATCATCCATAGTTCTCTATGAGAGCTATGGGTTACCGTAAATATGGGGCGCATTTCCACGCGTATTAAGCACAGTACACCGCGAAATGCGCCCCAAAATAAGCCGTGTGAACATACCCTTAGACCGCCAATCACTGCATGCACTGCACTAATACAGAGGTTTTACAAGTAAAATATTCATGGTTATTGGCTGTATCAGTGTCTGAGACATTGTATCTTGATACCACACTCAGCATACATTGTCCCAGGAAACACCATTGTATGTTGATGATATTGTATCCTGAGGCCATTGTAACTTGAGGCACCATTGTAATAGACAGTTTCGTGGTCTGTCCACAAAATCAGTAGCTTCTTCAAATTACTAGTAGTCTGATGTGTATCTGCGCCTTTAGTTTTGCTGGTGAAAATTTCGGGGAACCTATCACTAGAAAGTGGCCATCTATACCAGACGGCGCTTTCCTAGTTACTTTGAACATTGGTGTTTGTAATGTAGAACTGGGGCTTATAGTTCCCAATGTGACTGCTAGAATACAAACCTTATCCTTACAGTTAAAGGGATGGTCTTCACAGTTTCCCATTAGTGATGTAGAGCAGCCCTGCACAACCTGGCAGGATGTGGGGGGTAAGGTGGAGTTTATACAAAAGGCCCCCATTGGGGGTTTTTATTTTTTAGATGTATTGTTTGGCGGACGGGTTTGGTTTGGGAGTTTCCCAAAAACCGCCTTTGGGGGGATTTTTTTTAGCATTGTGGGCCCTTTCGCCCAAAAAATTGACCCTGGTTTCTTTTAAAATTTGGTAAATAAAAACGAACCCTTAAAATTTATACAAGGGGAAACTCCCTAAATTCCTTGAACTAGGTTGTTAATGGGGCGATTTTTAGGAATTAAGAGACGCGAAATTTTTGGGGCAATTTAGGCAAAAACACCCCCGAACACCCCCCCTTAAAAACTCTGGAACCACCCTGACTGATTCGGGGTTTCATTAATATCATATCAAGGCGGGGTTTTAAATTTTTGAACATGATCAAGAAATTTTAGATGGTATTTTCCACAAAGGGGCCCTTGTAAAGCGTTTCCCCCGTACTGCACTCAGTCCCTTTCCCAAAAAGTGCCCGCTTTAGGCTTAAAATTGCGAAAAGGGGGGTCCGGGTGTACAGGGTGGAGGCAGGGTCCTAAATAGTCAGGTAAGTGGTGGTTGTGCCAGGAGTCTGATTTCGCCCCCAATTGTTTTAGCTTAAATTTGCGGAACGGGCTGGGAGTCGGGCCCATTTTGCAGGAGTGAGTCGTCATAAAAAGGGGCCCCCTCTCCCAAAATATAAAAAAGTTGGTCCCGTTAGTTCGAGCAAAGGCAAGAGGGAAATTGGGTCCGGCCAGTGTCTGTCCCTATCTTCGCCTTATCACATGAGGAGTGTAATTTATGACTGGGGCAGGCAAAGCGCCCCCCCCAGGGGGAAAGATTTGCCCATGGGGAAAAGATTTCGCAAAATTTTACCTGCTTTCAAAAATGAGAGTTCAACCATTCATCAAAAAATGGCTGTGGCTGAGGCAATTCCCTTTTACCTGACATTTTTAGAGATGTTTCCCCCCCCCCCCCCCCCCCCCCTTTTTTGTGAAGGCCCCCCCGTTTTAGGGTTTTGGAAATAATGAGATCAGTGTGAGGTCATGTATGAGGGTCGTGGAGGCCCCTATTATTTTCTCAGAACTCAAATTTCCCGCAGGGTTTGCAAAATTTACATTTTTTTTTTTTGTTCTAAAGTCAACCCAAAAAATATATTTTACACTGACAAACAAAAGGGGAACCCTTTTTTTGAACTTGTGACTTTTTAGGCTCCATATCTCCCATCCACTAAGCTTTGTAAATGAGGCTACTGTAATTTTTTATTCAAATCATTTTTAAACCAAACTTATACCTAAATTGGGCTTGCAAGTTTTTTGCTTTTGCCCTTGTTCTGCAGATTCTTTCCCTTTTAAAAACAATTTTTTTCTGTTTTTTTCTCCTAAAAAACAAAAAATTTTAATTTTTTAATTTTTTTTTTGTTAGGGGTTTGGGGAAAAACCCCCTTTTTGGTTTTTAGCTTTTGCGAATCCTTCTGGGGCTCTGGAAACAAAATTCAAAAATAAACTTGACAAAATCTGATCCCAAAAGGGCTCCCTTTTCCCCATTCCCCAAAGTTTGGTGGAAACGGACTTGGATAAAAATTTGAGCTTTTTTTTCAACTCCACCCCGAAAATGTTCAAAAGAATTTAAAACATTGTTACCCTTTTGCTTGTCAGTTTTTCTGTTCCTTTCCTAAATAGCTTTATTATTTTTATCATTAAAGGGGATAAAAAAGGGGATTTTTTACTACCGGTTTAAAATTTTTCACTTAAACATGCGCCGTGTTTGAGGGGAAATCAAGGGGTCTGGGGTTTGGGAAAAATTTAGCAGTCGCATCGGGGGTTTGGCTTGCCCATCCCCAGCCCTTGGGTGCGGGCCCTTGGGTGATCCATTGTGACCCCCTCCAGTGTTTCTCAGCAGCTGTTTATGGGACGGCCCACAATATAAGATTGATTTATATCCATCTTGAAACTTTTGGTGCTGTCAATTTTTTTGGGGGTTTTTCATGGATCCCCGGAAATTTTTTGGTATTATGTGGGGTTTCCCGGCTTTCATCGTTTAACGGAAATTTTCACAGGCCATTTAAGAGGGCGCCATCTGGAACGAATATTTCATTTCTTTTTGTTTTTTTTTTCCCTTTTTAAAAATTTTTGTGGGGGGGTTTTATTATGATGGGTGTTTATTGCTGTTTTGTGACTTTCAGTGTTAAAAATGTCAAAGTTTTTTTTCAAGGGAAGGTTGTTTGTTTCCCCAAGTTTTTTTGTGTGGGATTTTTGGGGTTTTTTTTTAAAAAAAGGGGGGGTTTTTAAAAGGGGTCTCCTTTGTTTTTTGATCCATTGATTATTACTTTTTCCAAAATGTGTTAAGTACTAGCGCTCTCGTAGTTAGTGATGCGCACACCATCAACATTAGTTTACTGATCCAGTTTCTTTTAAAAAAAAAAAAAACGGGTTTACGCGTGAACTCGCTCCTGTTTTATGGGGCCCTTTTTGTCAATGAAGTGCTGTAAAAGCATTCTCTAAGGGGATTTTCCCCACCCCGGGTTTTTGGGTTTTTAAAGGGGGTTTTCGGTTTTGCAGGGCCCGGCGGGGAAAACCGGCCGGGAAAAAAGCCAATGGGTCTATGGAAAACCCCCGGGGAGCAGTCCCCCCCCCAACCCCCCCCCGCACGGGTTTTGATCCGGGGTTTTTTTTTCCCCCCACCCCCCCAAAAAAAATTTAAAGCACAACCCTTTCCCTCCGGGTTTTTTGGGGCGAATTATTAATGTGAAGGGGGGGGCTCATCGCGGGGGAAAAAACCGACCCCCCTTTGGGGCCAAAAAGGGGCGGCCGCAAAAAACAGGCAAATACGGCGGCCAATCCCAACCGGTTTTGTCCCCTTTCTGTGTTTAACGAACCCCAAAGGGTAAGGGCTACCCCCACACAGGTTTTCCCCGGATTTTTATGGGGTTTTTTTGTGGTTTTGGGGGCTGTTGAAAGGGCGATGGAAAAAATTTCAATAGACTTCAAAAAAAAAAAAATCTTTTGTCTACACGGGCTTTTTTTTGGGGGGTTTTTTCCGATCGTTTTTAAAATGCCCGTTTTTAAAAAAAGTTGTTTAAAATTTTGCCGGGGAAAAACCCGGCGGGTTTTTTGCGCTTTTTTTTCTTTGGGTCTGCTAAAAAAAAAAAAAAAACACCCAAGTGTTTTAATAAGGCATATACATTTAAAATTCAGTGAAACTGCCTGAGAAAACACTCAAAAAACCTCAACAAAAAACTGAAAACCACCAAAAACCTGGTTGGGAAAACCCCCGGCGATTTTTTGGGCAAAAAAAATGACAAAAAGCTTGGGGGGAAAGTGGGTTTTTTGGGTGTGGTTTTTTGGCGAGTTTTTTTGTCCCAAAGCTGTGTTGACCTTGCTTTAATGGGGGTTAAAAATAAACTTTTGGCAAGATGGATGCTTCCCCTAATTTATACAGGAAACAAAATGA